>JBCEWC010008240.1:0-20257 GCA_038996855.1 Solanum aculeatissimum | reverse complement strand
GATTTTTGTAATTTTGCAAAGGGTGGGGATAAATTGAAATTAGTTACCCAAATTATGGGATTTGTAAAATTTTTACTTTTTTTTTCCTATAAAACATATTCTGAGAATGAAACCAAGTCATTATTTATGATGACACCTTTTAAAATATAACAGTTCGATTTTCGATTTACCCAATATGAAAATACTTATAAAATTAATATATGTCTTCTCTAACAATTTGACGCAGTATGATGAGATACAGTAAAACAAATAAATCAATTGAGCACCTAAACGACTAAACTTAATAATATGCAATATTTGACCTTATATTCTAATTTACTTTCTAACAGAAGGTTTATATATTGAAAATCAAACAAATACACAACTTACGAGTATCGATTAGTATCAAGTATATTAAATTAAGGATAATTACACTCACAAGCCACTGAGAAAAATTATTTACACAAAAAATAACTCACTTTTTTTTAATTACGAAAGTAGCCATCCGATTGACCTTTGGCTATTTGTTACAATTTTGGGCATTCAACCCTCGTTGTATAGACATGTATAGTCAGTGTATATTTGTGTATCATAATGTATATTTAGTGTATAGCTCATGTATAATAATATACATTGTATACTTTCTATAACTATATTTGTATAGCCATGTATAGTTTTGTTGATTTGAGGTTATTTTTTATATAAATAGAACATTGACTACTTTTTTTGTAACTTTTTACTTTTTTGTATATATATGTAATTTCCCCACTAAATTATTACTACTTAATATTTCATATTTATGAAGGGATACAGTACTAAATTATTATAGTCTTATGCGTTATCGGTTTACCCAATAACTCAATACTAAAAATCGAAATTGATCTGATAACTCAATAATTTTATTTTTATAAAATCATAAAAAATTTAATAATCCAAGAAAAATAAACTAATAACATTTTTTCAATTCAATTTCGATCAATTCGATTTTTGTACACCAAACTTCATGAGCTTTTGAAATTGAGGAGGGTTAGTTGCTTTACTAGTTCTTCTAATCACAAAAGATGAACTTGAAGTAAGACTTTAGTAACCTAAAAGTTTTAAGTTATAAATTTTAAACTCATATCAAGTTTTAATTTTTGTTGCACATATAAAATTTTGAAAGTCAATTGAAATTTATATTTATTTTTAAAAATATTTTAAATTATTCATAGTTGAAGGAGTAGAAAAAATAATTCATTAAGAGTAATATTGTAATATCAAGCCGCTGAAGCAATCACATAAATCGGCAGTTGCTTTTAAGGAAAATAATTTATTACGAATAATATTATAATTTCATAGTTGAAAGTAGAGATGTTAATAGTCACCGTAAAATTAAGCAGACACGTTATAGTCAGACATAGAAAATAATTTATTACCGGTAATGTTGTAATTTTATAATTAAAGTAAATGAAGAAATAATTAATAGAAATGACACCACAAAATTAAATAAATACGTTAATAATCACCATAGAATTAAACATATACGTTATAATCACCTAAGTGCTTCAAGCGGATGAAGTAAGCACGACAACCCTAGGCCGCTACACTTGAGTCTCTTATTAAAATTAATAAGAGAAATAAAAGAATTATAATTTATTTAATCTAATTAAGTGGTGACATAAATAGAAAAAAAGTTACACTTATGTTGTTTGGATATTGTTTGAATAACAAAAAATTGAAAAATTGACTCTTTTAATAGTCCTCCCTGTATGTGGTCTCTCTCTTCTCTCCGTAGCAGGGATCTTTCTCCTCTCTCTCGTTTGCTTCGTATTATCTCCGACTCTGTGGTTTTTGTCTCTTCATTGCTGCTGCTCTCTAACTTCTCTTCTCCCAAGTAAGTTTATTTTTTCGTTAAATTGTCAATTAACTTTTTATCGTCTAATCATGTAAATTATAGCAGTTTTAATCCCCAAAATTTTATTGTTTAGAAGTATCAACTTCCCATATTAATTAACTGTTCCTTGAATAGCTATTTATAATTGTCGGGGTTGTGGATTTTAATTTGATAAAATTTGTCAAGTTGTTGTCTTTTTTGGATCCTTTCTGTGTTGGGTCACTGTTAGATTTCTATTGGGGGAGTTGTACATAGATTTTCTTTGATTTTTGTAGAGTTTTCAGGTGTGTTTTGCACTTTATAGGGCCCCACATGAAGGATCAAATAGCCAGTTGGTTATCTGTTTTGTCTATGCATTGTTTGGAAGTTATAATGTACTGGACCAAGTTGTACATGGCTGAGTACCAAAACATAGTGGTGGCATCTGTTTGAAAGACAGGAAAATGAATTTTCAGAGTAACCCACAGGGTGACTATGGAAGATTTGAGCAAATACTTGCTCAATTTGTTCTGAAAAGTTTGCATATTATTTTGAACTTGAGGGTTCCTTCCATACGACCTTATGGTGGGATTGAAGAAGTGAAGAGGAGTGACAGGTGGTTTAATTTGGTGTTGGGAGATCGTCCTGCGGTTCTTGATAACTTGAATCTGTTGCACAGAAATTTGGTGGAACCGGTGATAATAGATATAATACTTGTTCAAGATAAAGCTTGTATTTCATTGGACGGCAATTCAGGTAAAGCATTTGCAGGGGCATACACAGGAACCATTATAGAGAGGTGGGTTGTGCAATGTGAGAATCGGAGGTCAATGGTTCCTCACATGGGTGATTCTTCTTTCAAGAAAACGTACAAGAAGTCTATTATACTCCTCCGTTCCCTTTATTCTATGTTGAAACTCCTGCCTGCATTCAAGGCCTTCAGGAAACTATCTTTGTCAAGTCAGAGTTGCTATTTTGATATTAATTTTAAGGTATCTTCATTTATTGAACCATTCTCAAGGGCAGAGGAGGGGATGATGAAGCAATTTACTTTTACTTCAGTTGATGCCCAGCAAGGCCGTCTTTCCTTATCTGTGACATATCGTGAAAATCTGATGGACTTAAACCTGGAGACTTCTGCATCCTTTCCACATGAGATCATTACAGATTATGTTGGTAGTCCACTCACTGATCCTATGAGGTCATTCTCTTTGACCTCAATGGATAAAGGTGTTCCTCATACTTCATTTCCATTGAGAAGGACACAGTCATCTTCTTCAACACCCGTTCAGCGCCCGCAGAATTGGACCAGTGGTCTCTTCAGGGCACCTTCTCTGCCTCAGCCATATGTAGGATCTCCACCTTTGTACCATGCACCTTATGAACTTTCAACTTCAGTCAGTGATGTATATGGACAGAGGATTCCACCTAACTACAAATTTCCGACTCACCAGAAAGCAAGTAGTTCTGATGATGACCAACTTTCCCCTCCATTTTCACCATCACCATCTCCATCTCCATCTCCACCCACATATCCCTCGGGTGCAAATCTTGTGCAGACTCGTTTATGTTCAGAAACTGGTCCTGTCAGTATCCCTCATCCACTGATAGGCAGAACTTCCAGACACCCATCCACTGGAGAAAAGGTGGGCAATTTCTATTTCTTACTAAATATGTTCATCTTCTGGTCAATATCTTTATTTTTAAAATGGTATCTGCTTGAGCCTTCTTTCAACTAGCTACTAACTTTTGTTTGTGTGTTTCTTTTCAGGATGACTTGGATGGCTCTGATTTTTCCTATCCTTTTATAGTTGATGATGTTGATACTTCTAATTCCCGAGCCAGGTAATTTTGCTAGAGTGTACTGTATCTTTAGAAGTAATCATTTTCTTACAAGCACCACATCTCTGAGTTCGTCTTCGTTAAAGTTTTTCTGTCATTGGGTTATTGGTTTCATAGGGGCCAACTATGTGTGGTCATTTAGTTGTTGTCTAACAGGTAGGATATCATAAGAAACTTGGCTTAGGTAGTATTGAGATAAGCTTCTGATGAAATGTTGAAGAGAAAGTTAGCATTTGACCTATTGAATGGGGCCGCATAGCTACCACTCTCAGGGATACATGAATTTTCAACTGAAGTTCTTTTTTAACTTTTAAGTCCAATATGCAAAAAGTCTATCAAAGAGAAGGGTCTTTCTCTTTTCTCTAAATGAGTTAATGGAAAGATATTGCAATAAGATGATTTGGATAATAAAGGTTGTAGCATCAGTGAATTTAGGGCCATCTAATATTTGCTTTACATTACAATTGTAGTAGTCTTTGTGAGATAAGAAGCTGGTGTTAGCTATATATCAACTCACTTTCCTTTTTCACTTTGTCCTTAAACATCCCCTTTCTTTTATCTATATGTTAGCTATTTAGTTTCCAAAACATCCCCTTTCTTTTAGCCTTTTTCATCTCTGATCTGCCCTTTATATATTGCCTATTTCCAGATTATTTTTTACCTTCTGAGTGTTGTGCTGCTTTTAATTCAATGGTGTCTATTTATGCATGTAACTTTCCAAGTAGGGGAAGAAACACCTTATTATGGGTTTACCTGCATAATTTTATGTATGCACTTTTTAGTTTTGTCACTTGTGTGGTGTAAGTAAAATTTTCATTTGGAAGAAGTTCAATGGCTCCTTGTCAAACAAAGCCCCACAACTGTAGTATGCATACGACATGCACATAGACTCACACATGAAAATTGATAATTTAGTTAGAGCTCGTAGAATTTTCTTCGTGGGGACATGTTAGAAATTCATAATATCTAGATTATATCAAGATAAGTGTCCCAAATGTAGATATAGTCATAAAATTTGATTCTTGAGGATGTTTTTATTAGAAGCTTAAAAATTCAATAAGAAGAGAAAGTGCTTTTTTCACACTCTGCGAATCTTTATCTGGATGCTTCTCTTTGTACCATAATCATATTTTTTTTTCTTCATGTGGCCTGCAGCTTGATTTCAACCTCGCAACTGCTGAAGCTTTAGTTTAGGGTTATTTGTTGTTTTGAGTAGAATTTAATTTTGGAAACTAGGACAGCATTTGTGAGCATTGGTTACCCTCTGCGAATTGGAAAAAGTTATCTCTTGTTTGGAGGCCTCACAATGTTGACTGCTTTTAAGTGAAACCATCCCATCCTTCTATAAACTAAATCTATTGCTTAAATGGTTATTTTCCCTACTTTACCAAAGTTCCTTTACTCCTTTCAGTAGCAACAATGCTGATCTACTGTTTGTAGTTTGCATATACGTGTTTGCATTCTCTTCCTCTGCCTCTAGTATTTTGGCTGGCAAATTTTACTAGAACAACTGTCTTTGGCTTTATAATTTTGAGTTAGGTTCTTCCTCATAAGTCTGTATGGTAAGTCTCAAGTTATATTTCATTTTCCATCATTGAGTTTCTCGATATGCCATTGTAAGGATTGGAAAATGATACGCAATTGCATAAAAACTCTATTTCTTTTTCTTGATAAGTATCCTCAAGGGCAAATTTGACATATTGGAAAGCTGGCATTTGCATCAGTTCTCCTTTATCATCTGATATGGCCCACTTTGTTTCTCTCCTTGGAGAGAAAAGGCAAGCAAATTAACCCACTTTGTTTCTCAAGTCCTTGATGTTCTTTTGACTAAATATTTGGATGTTTCTTGTCCCAAGTATTTTTTATTTTTCATTGGTGTGTAGCTCTTGCTGAGTTGCATTTGGAGAAAGACAGTTGGACTTGGAGATTGGGTTCTCAATTAGGGACTAGAAAAAAAGCCTTAGATGGTAGAACTCTAATAATTATGGAGGTAGAATTGTGAGCAAACCACTTTCTGTTGGTATTTGATTTGTTCCATAGGTTGGAATTGTGAATATATATTTGACATAGATTTTTCTAGTTGGTGCTATTCGGACTAATTTGTTCAGATAATCAATAACCGAGGGTGTTCCTCAAACTAATTAGTAACATGCTCCTTTCACCCTTCACCCAAGGGTGTGGCCTAGTAGTTAATAAAATGGGTTAAAATCTTGGAGACCCTGGTCCAAAACTCGGTACTTATGCTGGCGGAATAGCCAAGGTGTGAGTAAGCTGTCTCATATTCCAGTATTATACAAAAAATGTTCCTTACACCCCTAGTGTAAATCAGGTTGCTGACAGTTTGGGTAATACTTATTCACCATAATATTTACCTATTAAATCACTGCAGACCAGAATATAAATTTCTTTTTTCGAAGAGCTCCTTTTTTACCTTTCACTCTTACAAAGTTTTGTTTGGCCTCTGGATGCTAAAATGTGGATGAATCAGAAGGAAGCCTTCATCTTTTGACTTCAAAAGAGCTCAATGAAGATTATGGATTTCATTTGGAGCTCCTTGAATTTTTCATGGGTACCTGGTCTGTGGATGTTGCAGATTCCAGTTGATTGGAAAGAAAAGAGTTTTGTGGTTGGGTTTGTTATTGGCTTGATAAAGATTAGGGAACTTCAAGCAGTACTTCCAGGAGGTGAAAAGGCAGAAAATGGGATGGTTTGCAGGTGAGATTTAAGGAAGTTGAAAACGGAAAACAATTGGTATAATATGTGTCTTGGTGTCAGGAGGAGTAATAGTAAGCTAAAAACTTGAGCATGCAAAGATTTGACAGTAAGGAACACGAATTTGATTGCCGAGTAGTTCAAAATCTGTACAAATTGGGCTTTCAAATCCCATTTTAGTATTTTGTTATGACCTAGGATCCATTTTTATCGTGCCTTAAATGCACTCTGTTTGGGGGTTGAGATGTTACATCCCATCAAACCTTTGCTGTCAGACAGCAAGCTGTGTTTGTCATAGTTGTTTACATCTATCTTCATTTCCTTTTTTTTTTTATATTTTCAACTCAACAACTGTTAACTATTCTCATTATGTAGAGAGAACCTTGAGTCCAGAAAAGGTTCAGAAGCCTCGTCTCAAGTATGTGCAACAACCAGAAAATCTCAAGACGCTGCTGTAGGTGCCCTTATTCACATGCTGAGAAATGCTCCTCCTTTGCGTCAAGATTCTAGTTGTTATACCACTATAAAGGCCGAGGTAGAGGGAGAAACTGGCTCTGCATCTCAGTTCTATGTTCCTAGAAAGGCATCGGATGCATTGGAGGAGCTCAAAGCTTACACACAATTGAAAGATATGTTACTTCCCAAGAGCACGACCCGCTCAGGCAGTGAGGGTGGGAAGTTAGCGTGATGTACATATATACTTGTTGCTAAGGAACGTTACTGAGTGTTTACTGTGTAAGAATGGTGAGGACTAACATATTCTGTACATAAGTGATGGGAAATGGTAAGTATTATAGTCAATAAACCAAAGATTTATGCATGTTCTAAATGTGCTATTTCATAGGAGTAATCTTTAATGTTTAATTGCTAATTTATTTTTCTAAAATTATCTTGAAAAAAATATATTAGTGTTCAATATTTATATCAGAGCGATTAACATGGATTAGTGTTATATAATATCCATGCAATGAGGAAGACATGAGTCTTTCTCAAAACTTTTAATCAAGAGGAAAGGAATCATATACTTCCCATCACAATATATTTATTGGTTGAATTGAATGTTTTGATTTCAAGTCTTAATAATCATACGAGATATTGTGAAAGATATTCATTAACACTCCCTCCGTATTATTTTATGTGACACTGGTTGACTTGTACGATATAAAATAAGACATAAAATATCCTTTTTTAGGTTGATTGGACACAAATTTTATGAAAAAATTTAAGTTAGTTTAAACTTTAGTCTAAATTATTTATGTGTAATTAGTTAAAAAAATGTTGTTAGTATGATAAATAAAATAATAAAGTTAGAAGAAAATTCAAAAATACGTCAGCAAGAAAAAATGAAAATGGGCCCCACAATAGGGTTATATATAAAGGGGGAAAAGCTTTACCAGTTTCCCTCCACATTCCTTTTCCAGGAAGTTCGATAATGGCCGATTTCTCAGCTTGCCCTATTTGTAATCTCCCTGTTCTCACCTTTGAACTCGAAAGGTGCTTCTACTCTTTTTGATTTTGTTATGTTTTGTGTCAATTTCTATTTTTTTCCCTTCGAGAAGGTTCTAAAATTGATGCGATTAATACAGGCACGCTGACAGTCACTTCGACGATGAAGACATTGCTAAAGACTTCGAATTGGCTCAACAAATTGCCCTTGCCCCTTCAAGTCCACCACCTTATATCCCGGTACTCCTTTTTCCTCTTTGTAAATTATTCTCTTCTGTATAAGTATCTCTTTACTCGCTTGGATTTAATATAACAGAGTATTAATTCTGATCATCAACCTGTTTCCATAGAATTTTGGAGTCAAATTGGTGCTCTTTTGGCTGCAAATCTTTAGGATTTTGGAAATAAAAAAGTTGTAATATTCTGGCCTTTTTAAATTGGTATATTTTTTTGCCCCACAAATGACTTGTTACTGGAAATAGGTTAGAGGGTCAAAAGGTGTAGCCTTTTTGCTAGCTCCAATTTTCTAAAGCTTTGCGTACCTGATTATCAGGTTGATGATGGCATGCAATGTGAAACTAGTTCTCGAAAGAATCAGGAGAGTAGTTCTTTGAAGTGTGAGGCCAAAAATTGCAATCCTGGAGAGAAAGATATTGCTGAAAAAATAAGGATTTTATCTAGTGTGCATCTTAATGAAACCTGCCCTCAGATTGGTCAAGGGTTGATGGATTTGTTGAAGAACTGTTTAGAGTTGGAGACTGAAAAGACCACCACTATTTTGTGTGGTAATGTTGATCATTTCCAAAGCATCCATTCAGAGGATTTTGGGTGGGGTTGTGGCTGGCGCAATATCCAAATGCTTAGTTCTCACTTGCTTAAGCAACGGCAAGAAGCAAGGGAGGTCTTGTATGGAGGTTCTGGGTTTGTACCTGACATCCCTTCACTCCAAAGATGGCTTGAAATTGCTTGGGGAAAAGGCTTTGATAAACAGGGCTCAGAAGACTTTGATCAAGCAATTTATGGCAAAAGAAATTGGATTGGAACGACAGAATGTGCTACGCTCTTCCGTTCGTTTGGCCTTCGTGCCAGGATAGTGGACTTTGTAAGCCGGGAGATAGACATTAGGTCAAATGGAGTTGGTAAATGTGTGGGAAACATGGCACGACAGGTTTATGGACCAATGGATAGATATCTGTCCAAAGAGAAAAATGATGTATCCGAGGCTATTTCGATTTCGTATGATGTAAAGGCTAAGCCCAAGGTCCAGCAAGCACTCATTGATTGGGTCTGGAATTACTTCTCTGACAATAAATCCATCAATCATGGTATCCTAGTCAGTCAAAAAGCGTAAGTGAATTTAGTCACTGTATATCCTTGATTAACTTGGATGTATGTGATCATTTTTACTTCTGAATATATTTTCTTTGTTACCGGTCTCTTGTTTCATCATCATTCTCTTATTGGTGATGGAGTCTCTTATAAGCCTCGTTGAAACAGGCCGTTGTACTTCCAGCATGATGGTCATTCAAGAACCATTGTTGGGATTCAAATTAAATATCAGAGAAATGGATCGATGCAGTACAATCTATTGATCTTAGATCCAGGTCATGTAAGTATTTGCCCATTTCATTCATAAGCAAGTCTTGTCCTTGCGGCTCTATTATTGCTTTGGTCTGCGACTCTATAATTGCTTCGGTCTATATGGCTTCCCTATATTATCATATTTCTGGAAAGGTGTTTTAAGTCATCTCTTTTTATTTTTAATGACCGTGGTGTCCAGGCCAACTTTTGCGCACCTCGACTAATTACATGGGATACCTGCCACCTCCCACTAGCAACAGGTACCAGGTAACTCTGTCCACCAAGGCTAGGACAGGTGGGAAGAATCACCTAATATTTTTTTTTTGTCTCCACCATGGTTTGAATCTGAGAGCTCAGGATTCTCAACCATTTCATTGACCAATGAGCCACACCCTCGGATTTGCTAACTCTGCATCCACAGCTATTTTGGCTCTTTGCATCAGCCCCAATCCCCCCCCCCCCCCCCCACAAAAATGTTGTGCCCAATTCAACTGCAAAAACAATAATTAGAAAGACGAGGGAGAGGGTTGCGTACCCTTTATGGGCAAGGCCCGCTAGTGATAGGGGGGAGGAGAAGTGGGTCTCCTTCGCTTTTTGGCAAGTTCGGAAGACGGCTTTGAGGGGAACTAACTCTATGTGGCTCCGGTGCGTGTTTTGAGTCATCTCTGATGGCCGTATTTGTCATATTCCTTGATAAGTGTATGCAAAATCTCTAGTCTCCCTTTCCTTAGTTAAATGATTGTAATGTTTTTTATTTTTATGAACTGATGAGGTAAAAGCATATTATGTAGATAGTGGGTGAGAGTTTAGAAACTTGCCTTATGCTTCCTTTATAGGCATTTGGCTTTCATTGTTTAACCTGTTTATGTATAATTGATTCCAGAACTAAGACCATAAGGAATCTTAGACTCTTGCAGTAAATATTTTGTTAGGGTATTCTTACATTATCCGTACATCTGAAATTGAATATCTGGTCTCATAAAGCACATATGAGCGATTTGTGATTGTGCTGCCCACCTTTAATGGAGTCCTGCTGCAAATGTGCATACTTATAAAAGGATCTTCATCGACTTGGTACAATCTGTTTCCTTTTTCATTAGTTCTCACTTATGTTTTAACCATAAGTGATGAGAAGTGAGAACTAATGAAAAAGGAAACAGATTGTACCAAGTCGATGGAGATCCTTTTATAAGTATGCACATTTGCAGCAGGACTCCATTAAAGGTGGGCAGCACAATCACAAATCTCTCATATGTGCTTTATGAGACCAGATATTCAAGGTAAGTTTGTAGTTATTGAATTTTTTTTGTTTCTCTTCCCTCCCTAGTCTTGTTGAGATGTTGAAAAGCAATCTGACAATGCTGTTCACTTCAAAGCTATTCATGCCCTTTCAAGTTAGGTAAAAAGTTTGATGACTCCCCCTTATCAAATATCTCCTTTTTTTTTAAAATGACTTCTGCTTTTATCGTTCTTTTTACTCATAGATTTTATCAAATTGCCTGCCCTGCTGCCGGGCCATGCTGCTTTTAAGATAAATCATATATAATATCTCTAGATTACTTACCAGAAGTTCCACTATACTTTGTCTCAGACAACAGAATCCCTGTCAAAAGCGCTTAATGGAAATTTCGGTTGGCAAAAGCTAATAAAAAGAGGCGTCCACACTCTAAAGAAGCCATTATATCAGGTTATACTGCGTTTCAACCATCTGGCATTTAATTATTTGTCCTCTTTTGAGTTTTCAATAATGTTTTATTTATCTTGCAGTTATGTTTTCTTGATTCTGGAATTGCCTCTGGGGAGGAGATTGAAAGCCTAAAGAATCTACAGAGTGTCCGTGTTGAAGTTTAGTACTAAAATCTAAAGGATGTACAATATCCAACTTGAATTTCAGAAAGATATTTTAAAGGGTGCTCTTAGCTTGCATGTATCAATTCTGTGTACTGTCATTGTAGAGATGAAATATAGTTTAACTGTTTTACCATCTATTTTCTGCAAATATTAGCTTCTGTGACACTAAGCTCTCTATATCTGTTAAAATGAGAAAAAAGGATTTGGGAGTTGGAGGTGTATGTAAAGGTTCCTAGTGCCGGATCAGTTGATCGACAATTAACGGGAAAGTCAGGCCCAACTCACAGGTCTCAGCCTTGTTCTTGTTCCTTGACTTGGCTATAATTGCTGAATTTTTGCAATACATTGAAGGGAATTGCAGACCTGGAACTCATCAGAGTGGTTTTGATCTCTTTCATATAAGTGAAATTCAACCTTCTCTCAGATAGAGGGTTACAAATTGAGTTAACTCACTGGTTAAATAGCAAGAGTCCTAACAAAATAAATATAGGAAGAGTCCTAATTCACCTAAAGAGATTCTATTAAGTGTTGTAAAAAATGTGTGTAAGTCCTGAAGCGAGGCTCAAAATGTTTTGAGCACTTCGCGCTGCATAATTTGCTCTTCAGTGTCGTCATCAAGGTTCTTAGGCATACTTTTCCTTGCCAATGAGCCTTTTTTCCAGAGTGACACTAAACAATTATTATAATTTTTGTTCAGTTTCTTTGTTCATATATTTTAATCTTGGACTATATATATGTATTGTAAAATTAGATCTTGAGCTTAACTCACACTCCAAAAGCTAGCTCGAAGGGAGGAGGATTGACCAAACCTTATAAAGAGTTCATTCATCTCATTAATCACCAATGTGGGACTTTTGTCATTCTTCAACACCCCACCTCACGTCCAATGATTAACATCTGGTGCGTGGACAATTTTTAATTTTCGAGGGCCCAACATTGGTTCTGATACATATAAAATTAGGTGTTGCACTAATTCCCTCAAAAAGCTATATGTATTTTTTTCTCCCATTGGTCTTTTCTCATTAATGCCCATGCTTTATTTGCGCTTTTAAGCCCCAGCAGAACTTTTGATAACAGTGGTTCTATTTGAAGCTAATTAAATAATTCAACACCTATCAATCTCATAGTAGCCCTTTCTGTTTTATTTTTCTTCACCAAATGCAGCAGTGTGATGACTAAGAAATTAATAGTTTACATGAGGGTGAACCCTAACACTTACCTTTGATGCAATTATCAGCGTGTGTCAATTCTTTTTCTCCATACTTTGGAGCCTAACAAATCTTGAATAAACACCATCAGGTTCTGCCATCAGGTTTGAGTGGCTTCCCTGTTCCACAATCTTACCTTTGTCCATAACAACAATAGTATCTGAATTTATTACTGTGGAGAGCCTGTGAGCTACTGTGATCTGTGTCACTTTTGTGATGCTGGGGTTGTTTAGTTTCATTGATTCCAGTGCACTCACCACTGCCCTTTCAGATTCGGTATCTAAGGCACTTGTTGCTTCATCCAACAGCATTATTCTTGGGTTTTTGAGCAAGGCCCTTGCTATTGCTACTCTCTGTTTTTGCCCTCCAGAAAGTTGAGAACCCTTCTCCCCAACAAGAGTGTTGTATCCGTCAGGCAAGTTACTTATAAACTCGTGTATGTTTGCTGACCTTGATACTTCAACTATCTCAGCTTCTGATGCTCTTTCACTCCCATAGCAGATATTATCTCTAATCGAGCAGCTAAACAGGAGGGGCTCCTGCTGTACCAATCCAATCTGTGCCCTCAACTTTCTAAGGTTGTAATCTCTTATATCCTTGCCATCAATCAGAACTTTCCCCTTATTTGTATCATAGAATCTCAGTAACAACGCTATAATTGAAGATTTTCCAGCTCCACTTTCCCCAACAAGTGCCACCTTAATTCCGGCTTCAATTTGTAGACAGAAATTGTGGAGAACTGTTACTTCTGGTCTTGATGGGTAACAAAACTGGACATTTAGGAACTCGATATCTCCTTTGATGCTTTCAGGTTTGGAAATATCTGGCATGTCTGGTACAATTTCTGTGCTCCGATCGAGGATTTGGAATACAGGTTTTAAGACCTCTATGGCTGATATTACAGTGGGTATCAGTGTCCATAGTTCTGTAATTGAGGGTACAGTGAGGGAAAATATCTGGTATGCCCTTATCCCATTCTCAAAGCTTGCTTGATTCCTGTCGACAAGAATTGTTGTGTACCATAAGGCAACTGCATGAGCTATGTTCCATAAGCATAGAGAGATGCCTTGAATAATTCCAAATTTGATGCTTTCTGACTTGCCATTCCTAAGTGGTCTCTTTAAGGACAGTTTGGCCTTCTCAAGTATCTGTTCTTCGTGGCAAAAAGATGCAACAGTTTTTATATTAGTTGCAGATTCTGATGTTAGTGCAACAAGTTCAGAGTGTGCTAGACTACTATCACCAGAAAATCCTTTAGCTGACTTTGCTTGAATGAGGCCACCGATGAAGTGGCATGGCATCACCGCCCAGGCTACCAGACCCATTCTCCAATTAACTTTCATGCTGACAATTGTTGCGATCAATATAGACGAAATGCACTGGACAATGACGGACATGCGGTCAGATATTATGATCTTCACTGTGGATGTGTCACTGGCTATCCTTGATGTAAGTGATCCAACACTATTTTCGGGCTTTTCAAACCAAGCTAATTCATTTCGTAGTGTGGCTGCAAACAGTTTTTGAAATATGATAAGCATCGAGTTTTATTCAAGGGACAAAAATTGAATGTTAAAATAGGCAGGGAGAGAAGAGAAAATGGAAGAAAAAAGAAACATAGATAGATGGATTTGATCTTCCAGGAATGTATAAGTAGGATACCTGTGTACAAGGCTTGCCTTAGATTTGTCATGGCCTTTTCTCCAATTACTCCAAATAAGTAATGCTGCAAAGTGTGAGCAAACAAAGAAATCACTCCGATCGAAGCAAATATTGCTGAATACAGAGCAACTTTCTCCTTTGAATCAGGATGATAATATGCCACTCCTATTGTAATGATGAAGAACCCAAAAACAGGTTTAGAGATGCCTGCAAAAGCTGCTGCTAAGGAGCCAATAGTAGTCTTTATGATCTCTTTCTCGTTCAAGGCAAACCAGATTCTGAAAAATATATGTCTTTCTTTTCTTCTGATTTGCTCCTGCTCAGGAAGTTCCTTAAGCTCTCTTTTGCGTTCATTGGGCTCATCAGGTTTCTGATGGTCCTGAGATGAATCCTCCTGTATGGAAATAACTTTTCGATTTGTAGCCTCCAGCCTGTCAGTTAAATGTATTTCATTTAAATCAGTTAACCAGTCTGATTTGTAATGATGAATGCAGTATTGAGTTTAATCTGACCTAGTTTGACAATCTTGCGTGATGTTCTGCATGCTAAATAGCCTGTTGTAGATTGTACTCGTATCTAATAGGTTATTATGTGTTCCCTTCTCCACAATTTTTCCATCCTCAACAATAGCTATCATGTCTGCATTAACAATAGTTGACATTCTGTGTGCAATTAAGATGACTGTTCTGCCTTGTGCTGCTGTGTCAAGTGCTTCTTCAACTTGCTTCTCTGACTCTGTATCAAGTGCACTGGTGGCCTCATCAAGCAAAAGAATAGGAGGATTTTTTAATATTGCTCTTGCTATTGCAATTCTCTGTTTCTGTCCACCTGATAGTTGGAGACCCCTTTGCCCTACCTAGAGTAGGACATAACAAGAAAGCTAATTCAGCATGCTGCAATTTTTTCATGGAAGCTTTGTTATGCAAGAATTAACATTTAACACATAGTTTTTGATGTATGCTTTGATCATGCTACTACTACTTTCCTTTTGATTTATCATGCTTGGAGGGTCACAGAGGAGCAGTGAAATATTTTAGTTATTAGTGACGGAAGAATTTAGAAGTCTCAATTTTAGGGTATTTGACTCTTGATTTCCTATAGCAGTAATTAGTAAATTTTTATTATTAATTGTATTCTGCCGTTATCTTTCAATTTACTATTTTTAGGGGCTTTCTTACTTGAGTTACCCTTGTTTATCCTTAAATTTTTATATCTTATGTCACTTAGTACCTTTAACACGGGATGTAGTAGCCTGCTGTTCTTGTTTGCCTCCTTTCATTGTCCTTCTGTGCCATACTGGCAAATTGAATAAGCAATAACACTTCCAAGTGATCTTAACAAATGCTTTCTTGAGGAAATGATTATACTGCAGGCTGCAAGCTGAATTTGGTGTTCATGGAATTATATTGGTTCACTTCAAATTGTATATTTACTGTAAGAGTTGTAAAGCAACGTGTTCTCATTCTTCTACTTCAACATTCTCTTATGCTCAATGTTTTGAAAAGGATTTTCCAGGTAAGTCATTTTGCCTTGATCAGGTAAAGGCACAAGACCGTCTAGATGCACACTTATCTTTTTCCAGGTGTTCTCAATCCTGAGTTGTGCCTTTCAGTCTCCTTTTTGTTTCCAGAGGTAGAGAAGCAGAAAGCCCTTTTTCTTAGATAATGAGTATAACTATTATTGTTGATTTTGACAGTGAGGAGGTGTGTGGTTGGCTGTGGTAGGAGTTAGGAGAGGTAGAGGTAGGCTGAAGCAGCACTGACGGAGGTGATTAGACATAACATGACACAACTTCAGCTTACTGAAGATATGACCTTAGATAGGAAGATATAGAGATCGAGGATTAGGGCAAAAGGTTAGTATGTAGTCGAGTATTGTCGTATTTCTAGAAGTATGATTTAGGTATCACATAGTTTCTTTTTTTTCTAATGTGTATTAATATTTGTAGTTGCACTTGTTTTGTCCATCGCTGTTTTGTTATCTCTTTTCCTTTCTTACATTCTTGTATCGGCTAAATTTCTTTTGAGCCAAGGGTCTTCTCTATCTCACAAAGGTAGAGGTAAGGTTCGTGTACTTTCTACCCTCCTCAGACTTCACTTGCAGGATTACATTGGGTATGTTGTATTATTATTAATTTTCCTGTTCCTTCCCGCATGGTTCCGCCCATAACTCCATGACTCTAGAAATCTAATAGTTTATTCTATTGAAAATATACGGTATTGAATACCACAAACTATGTAGACGGCTATATTTCTTTTCTTTTTTTTTTCTTTATAGAATTAGCCTAATTGAAACAATTGGTCATGTATATCAGTGATAGTGGTCTGACCTCTGTTAGATATTGATCCGGTAGCTGGGATATGAAAGAATGTGCATTTGCCAGCAATGCTGCTCTTTCAATCTGTTGATCAGTTGCGTCAATGTTTCCCATCTTAATGTTGTCTTTGATGCTGCCAGCAAATAGGGATGGCTCCTGGGAAACTACTCCTATGTTTCTCCTGAGAAACTTCAAATCAAGATCTTTGATGTTGTGGTTGTCAAGAAGAATCTCACCTGATGGTTTTCATACCGAGTGAGTTGTTGGATTTTTGTGTAATTTATCTATTATATTTGATTGATATGGTATGAAGTATGAACATTATGAAGCTTCTAGACATTTACATATGAAACTTTCTTTTGTCAGATGCTTCTGCATATTCAGCATCTAAGAGTACAACAACAACAACATACCCGGTGAAAATCCCACAAGTGGGGTCTGGGGAGGGGAAAATGTATGCAAACCTTACTAATACCTCATAGAGATAGAGAGGTTGTTTCCGAAAGACCCTCATCTCAAAAATCATTCCCAAAAGCAGAAAATACTAGATATGAAACAATTAGAATGAACAATAAATGAAAATATATAGAGACAATAATTCAGCATCTAAGAGTAATGATTAATAATGAATATTTGACCAACCTCTCATGGGATCATAAAATCTCATTAGTAGTGACATGATGGTGCTTTTACCACACCCGCTACTTCCAACAAGTGCCACTACTTTTCCTGCTGGAATTGACAAAGAAAACCCGTGAAGAACTAACTTCTCCTGCCGTGATGGATAAGCAAAGTGTACATCCCGTATGTTGATATTGCCATCTATTAGTTCAAATGTCATCCCTCTGGAGTCTGCATTTATTGTGGGTTTTCTGTCGATCATCTGGAAAACTTCCTTTCCTGCTGCTTTTGCTTGATTGAAGATTTGTATATCTGGTGCGGCATATGTAAGTGATCTGAAATTTGAAAAGGAGAAAGAAAAACTCATCTGGTTGCTGTTTTTAAGGTACTTGAGTTTCTTCTTCATAATATGAAGAATCTGTTGAATGTGAGATTTTTGCTCTTACATTGCTCCAAACAAAATGCTCATAACTGCAGCTATGACATCTCCTCCTGTTGATCTCTTGGCTGTTACAACAACTGCTCCCACCCACACAATAAGAGCCCATGAAGAGAAAGTTATAGTTTGGAACGTGCCTGTTCCAAGACCTTTTATAAATGCTTCTTTCTTGCTTATCCTCATTTGTCTTTCTATGCAATCTGAGAAGGATTTGATTGATAAATTTTCTCCAACAAAAGCAAATACAGTTCTGATCTGGGAGATCGTCTGTCATAGAACATCAGATACGCAGTATGAATAAATTGTTATTTGGTATTGGAAAATAAGATTGGCAATCGGACTATGCATTATAACATGAGATTGCTACTGAAGAAATTGCTATAACTTGTCACCTCTTCTACCATTGATGTGGCCTCTGACAGGTATGCCATTTTTATATTTGAAATCTCGCTCATTCTCTTTGTGTAACTGGCACCAGTTAACATTATCAGTGGAACAACAATTAGGGATAGGAGAGACACTTCCCAGCACGATACAAAGGCAATTAAGACTCCAGAACCAAACGTCGCAATGCATGATAGAAAATGTCCCAACTGTCATGTGAAAAAAATAAAAATTAGGTAGAAATGGATATTAGATCGTAAACTAGAGCTTTAAGAACTTCTGGATGTGCACAACGTTGCGAGTGATTTTTGTTAAGCAAATCTTTTCACCTGCTATTGGACAGTCTTTGAACTCGATTTTGTATGACCGGCAACTGGTGCAGGTACAAGGAAGCATCTTTGAAAATCAAATGTATCTCGTCTGGGGGAGGGAGGGCTTTTGAGTTGTTAAGCTACTGATTGTGAGGGTGTTTGAGTAGTTATTTACTATGTTTATAAGCCTAATGTCTACAAGCTAGAATTAGCCAAAAGTTTGTTTTTCGCGTTATAAACCTTTAGGTTTGATCAAGATTTTTACTGTTTATCTTTAATGTACATCTTCTAATAATGCTTGAAATATCCATTCATGTAAAGACATTTCTTAATTTATATATTGTTGGTAAATGCTCTGAAACTAACAAATTTTTTTACAGGGATGAGCTTTTGTACCTTCTCTCCGATGGTGTCCTGTATGAGTGACATGTGGTTGCTTATGCCAGTAAGTACTTTGCCAGTAGTTAACTCTGTATCAAATGCCCCAATATCCTGTCTTAGCACTGCACTTAGAAATTTCAGTCTCAAACGTGCTACTTGTCTTTGACTAGCGTACATCCAGCATCCTATCTCTGCATATCCCGCATTAGCACTTTTTAAGTTCTCAATTATGGAGTTGAGTTTCTAAACCGTGTACAAGAGTAGTATTTTGAGTCTTGCTAATTGAAACTTTAGTATGATAGTAGTAAGGTAGTTACCCAGCACTCCAGCAGGAAATGTTGCAAAGGCCATATACCAGACATAAGGGATGACCTGAAATAAAGTGTAAGCAAAATAGCTGAGTAAGACTCTTCTCCAAATGAATATGTATTACACTTCCAAATACTTTTGGTTTCAACTTTTAACTTCAAATATTCTTTTCTCTTTTCAATTTCAATCAAATATTGTGCGAACGCCTACTTCATGATTTTGGATATGCCAAATACCTTTTTGAGTGCTCTAACCATAGCTGCAGTGTCATTGATGTTGTTTCCAAATGCATCAAGGGCTTTGCCTAGTAGATAATACCCAACAGGTTGGGCAAGTCCATGGACAATGGAACCCAATGTCCCCAAAACCATGAGTGTCCAGTCAAGTGCATCTGCTTCACTCAATAGTTTGTGAAATGGCAAAGTCTCTGATATAGCTTTCTTAGTTGCATCATCTGCGTCCTCGCCTTTTTCTCTCTGCTCATCGTGATGATCAATGGCTTCTCTAACTTGAACCATCTTTCTTTCTGTTGTTTTCATGCACACGTACTGGCTCTATTTATATGCATGTGTTTTAACATATGTATTTAATACAAACATGTAGTTAATAACGTCCACGAGGAATATTTGCTGGGATATACCAAAGGAAATAATATACAAACATAGTAAATCGATCTTGTCTAACTTTATCTAATTAGTGCGAGTTGTTATCAAGTAGTGTTGGATTAATTACGTACTAATCAATATTCCATTAACTGGCTGGAGATTATCGACAAAAGAGTTTAGTCTAAGCAACTTTTTTTATTTCTTGTCCAAGTCTGAGGATTACTCAGTTATAATATTTTCAATTCCCTTTAAGATTGAGCTATGTATTCGTTATTCTGCGGCATATTCGTGAAGTATAATTGATTTCACTTGCTTTTGATTATCAAATTACAAATATTATACTTCCAAGATTAAACTATTGTAGCATATAAAACCGATTGAGAGTATTATTCTGATCCAAAAATGTCACTTTACACCTTAGTGTTAAGGTGTATTGGAAACAATATCTCTACCGAGCAGAGGTGGGGATTAGGTTCATGTATATCTTATCCTTTTTAAATTTCGCTAGTTAAATTATATTGAGTATGGTATTTTTCTTGTAATATCACATCATAGTGGTACGAGATGGTAAGAAGATATAATAAGTATAAATTATACAAATCTCATATTTTACATGCATAATCTCAATATATATCAACTTTTTCTGAAATTACTAAAAATTTCTTATTTTTTAAGAAACATCGATACATAAATATCAGCATTGATACAATGTGAATTTTAGGGTTATTGATGATCTGTGTGTATCAGTTATTAAAAA
>JBCEWC010008239.1:0-20257 GCA_038996855.1 Solanum aculeatissimum | reverse complement strand
AAATTACATAATGTCATTTTCAAAAATCACTAACTAATATAATGCATATTCCACTACATAATGGTAAATGCACTACACAATTAAACATATATTTACATATTTATAATATAGGTTTTTTTTTGGTGGGGTAAATTAAAAAAAAAAACTTTTGTTAGTTCAATTACCAAACCGTTTCTTGTCATGAAATTTTGTTTCTAAACATGATGTTTGGACATAATTATCTTGTCCCGTGGCATGAGGCTAACATAGTGGAAATTAGTTGTTCTTAAGACAAGGTCAATTCCTATTTAAAATTAAAAAAAACATTACTATTAAATATTTGTCATTAGTAAAATTAGTAACAAACACTTGGATCAAATAACACTAATTGACTTTTAATTTGCAACCAGAGGAACCCGCAAACCATGCTTTAGCTATCGTTGAATTGAGTTGTTAAATTTACTCATGTGTACGAAATGGCGAAGAAAAAACCTCAAACAAGTAGAAAAATAAATAAATAGTCAAGCAATAGGAAGATTTCAAAGCATTCTCACAAAAAAAAAATTTAAAATTAAAAAAGAAAAAAAAAGATACATATGGCTCAACTTGATCCACTACAAAGATTTTCCCACTCATCCAAAAATTCTTCCAAGTCCAATTCAACAACTTTTGAACAATTTTTACCAGGTTAATTCCTTAAAGATGATAAACAATAATTTTGTTATTTTAGTATAAATATAGTGATTTAATTTAATGTTGAATTTGTATTAGGAACTGAAAGGAGTTGGTCAACATGTTCTTCCCCAACAGTTAATTATTATGAGCAAGAAGAAACTACACCAACTCATGGCAAGAAATCAGTTATCTCCAAAGTGAAAGAGAAGGCGAAAAAACTGAAATACTCTTTAAGTGGAAAGAAAAAACTGCACGAAAATGATGTTCATGAGGACAATAATACACCTACATGGGGTGTTAATTTGGATGATGACGATGAAAAAGATGAAGATCCTGAATATCTTGGCGCTCCAAGTAATAGTTCATTTAGCATTGTTATTTCTATATTTTCATCGTTGCGTTATTATATGTTGTGTCTATAGTTTTTGCTTTTTTGGTTTAGTGTATGAATCAGAATTGGCACCTGAGCCATTGAAAGAGGCAGCACGACAACATCCACGAGCAGATCCAGTGTTATCGGAGAAACATGTTACTCCCAGAAGCATCAAACGCAATCAGTTTTTTGAACATGATAATTCGGAGAAATTACCTGGTAGCCCAAGTAAAACCATAACAGAAACAGTTACGGAGACATTGGGACCAGCTTATGCTGCAGTATCTGATGCAACACACGCGATTGCTTCTAAGATCTCAAACCTCACTCTAACAAACACTGATAACCATGAATCTGTGATCCAAAACATTCATTTTGCTGATGTTGGACAAAATGTAGAGCAAAATTCTAATTATGCTCTGACAAGTCCAGTTAAAAAATGGGACAAAGGTGTTTCAGTAAAAGAATACTTTGCAGAAAAGTTTGAGCCCGGTGAAGGCGAAAGATCACTTTCACAGATCATAACTGAGGCTATGAGCCCAAGGCAATCATCTTCCAGTGATATAGGTAACCTTAAATAGTTTTGTGTATACGTGCAATATCTCTTTAAGGTAATTTCGCGCCTTAAAAACCATTTCACTGTTCTGTTTTTGTCCTGTTTCTTTTCCCTAATAGGTATAGTGGAGAAAATGAAGGGGGCTGTAACTTCATTTATTCAACCTGAATATTCTCCCAAATCAACAACAACAAAAAGCATCAAATCAGCATCAGCTTCCAATATTCCAATTTCTACAAGTGACATGTTATCTTCTAAGAATGTGACTATCTCTACTAATGATAATTTGCCTCAGGATAATCCCATCTCTCTGCCTCATAAGAGTTCTTTATCTACTTCTAATGACCCTCAATCATTAACACAATTTCCTGAGTTCCACAGCGCAAGATCATCACCACTCATTCCTATCCCCTCCAGTGTTCAAGAAGGTAAGTAGTTATTCTAATTAAAAAGCATAATTCTATCCCTCTGTCTTCCTTTTTATTCCATCTCAAAAAGAACGATCCCATTTGATTGGGAGAAAGTCTATTAAGATGTACTCTTTTCAGAGGGTAATTTTGAAACATTGCAAAGTCTTCCCTATTCGTTAATCAGTCAAACTAAATCACATAAATTGAAATGGTGGAGTAATTAATGTGCATGGACAAATTATTTTGTTTCTAATGGAGATTTTTTTTTTTTACTTTCTTGCAGTTGTTGAGGAACAAAACCATGGAAGAATTCTCCAACCAAATTGAAATTAAGACTGGTTACAGACAGCTCCAAGATAAAATAAAGAATCAATCTACTGATTCTAGTTTAGTTTTGTGTATTAGTCAGCAAAATAAATAAAGAACATCTCGTGTTTTTGTTGTTATTGTTGTTGTTTTTGTTTAGAACCAAAATAGGAATTACTTGAGCATTTTCCTGCTTTACTGAGTCTTCTGAGGCTAGAGTTGGGTTGCTTGACGCTCTTAAAGTCTTCGATCAAATGGAAGGATGGATATCTATCTTTAGCGACTTTTATTTGATCATTAATGGAAAAAGTTCCGTGAGTTGGTAGATCTTCTAGAAACTTCGTTGCTATATATGAGCAACAAGAAGTTTTCTTAGTAGCATTATATATTTGAAGATTTTGTAAGAAAACTGTATACATACATTTGTATCCTTGTATATGTATGTAAATTCATTGCATATCAATATATAATAACAATGCATTTGTTCAAGATTCTTAGTTGAGATAACACTCAATTGACAAAAATTTGGACATCCAAACTTAATCACTCTTGGTCCATTTCAGCTACATGATACTTCCATTGCCAAACAAATTATCACAAATTGTAAATAAGGAAAAGGTTCAAGCAACTTTGCTGGTGTGGTCAACAAACACTTTGTTTTTGTTATTGGTTTCTCATTTAATGGTGTCCCGTATCGATTTTGGAGTCTGACTAATTTAAATTCGCTCCAGAAAGTCTCATTTTAGAGGTAAAGTGCTCCGCAACCAAAGATAACTTTATTTTGAGGGCTCGAACATGAGACATCTAGTTAAAAGAGATAGCTTTGGTTGGTTAATTAAGGGCACACTCTGTGTGGGGAATTTCATGACCAGCTAATGATTAATTTTAATTTTTTCTTGATAATTCCATTTGTTTAATGAATAAGGACCATTATTTTAATGTCCTTATTCATTAAATTAAGGATAAGGAGTTCCGACATTTGTGTAATGTCCTGTATTTCATGTACCAAAACACAAGTGAACCATTAAATTAATTAGTATTTTCTCGGTTCAGTTTTATTTATTCACTTTGAATTTTGTATGTGCCTTAAAAAATACTACTGCTAATTAGTACGAATATTTTGTACATCTATTCAAAAATCACCCTTTATTTCCTCCAGACTTGTTAGATCATTTATTAGTGTAGAGATAAATTTGAAAAAAGAAGAAATAATTAAGATTTATTGATTCCTAAAATGACATTTACTTTCGACCAAGGAAAAAAATACATTTAAAATGAACACGACACAGCAAAAGATAACAACAATGGCCACGTTAGTGAAGGAAACTTGTGAATATAACTTTCATTAGAATAAAATATTGTTCGTTACATGTAACTGCTCCTTATTTTTTTTTTAAATCATTTAATATTATACATAAAAATCATAACCGTGAAAAGGAAAATAGAATCTTCACAACTGACCCCATATTTTCCGCACCATAAAAATAAATTTCTCTTTTCTATCTTTCTTAAACATATTTAGCTCTTCATCAACTTAGTAATTTGTATTTTTTAATATAACTATGATACCTAAGATTCCTCAAGGAATCATAATCATAATTGTTACTTTGTGACAATGGAACCAAGCAAGAAAGAGGCAAAGGGAAAAATGTCTAGTACAAGATTGCAGAAGAAAGCACCTTCTTCCCTACAACTAGATGACAAAATGAATGTGGATGGTCACAAAGTACCTTCCAATTTCATGGAAGAAGCTTCTTCTCATTGTGCAATTCCTTTGTTGTCTCCACTTATATTTTCTCGTACAACATTTCAAGATGAAAATGTTAAGTGTGTTGACAACGTTAATGGACCAGCCAAAAACATTATTCAGGGAGATGGTCCTTTGGATAATAATAGTGGTAATTGGCAACATCCTGCTTTAGGGACATATACAGAACCTTCGACCATTTTCGCCTTGTTTCAGTCACAATGCTCCCTTGCAAATCCTGGTCGTTGAGGTTTATCCCTATGTTGCTTCATACCCTTCAAAAATGTTAGAAGTATGACGTTATTATTGAAGAGTTCGAGCAACATACATTTATCCTCTATTGATGAATTAGATTGTACTATGTCCCCAACTTGTCTTTTTTTTTCTTTATGACATTAATAAGTCGAACCATCGCTCTTATATAATATTAAGAGGTTAAGGATCGAGTAGTGTGTGTGTTTACAAAGTAAAACCATATTGTGTTGTCTTATTTGTATGTTCATTTGAGTTTGGATTCGATTATTTTAAGGCAAGGCCTGTTACTTCATACTTAGATTCCTAACTGTTTGAGATGATAAAGTTATCATGTCTTGCAATCTGAGGAACCAACAAATCATATCAATTTGTCATGCGTTATTCAATACTAATTAATCAATGAATTGCTCACACGGAGGTAAGAAATTGTGCAATCATATCATATTTCCAAAATAAATAAGTAAAAAACATGTTGATTATATCAAATTTGTGAAAGCACAAAGAAAGTATGAAATAAGGCAACACAATATGTTCTAGATAATTGAATGCAGGCAGCACTCAAAACTATCCCAATATCGAACTTCTCATCGCGAATTCATATTTAGTCGCAGATACCAAACATCGGGGAAAGAAAAAAGACAGCACTCATCAAAATAGTCAGAAACCACACATCACAGCTGAATACCTAACAAGCAAATTGGGAATTTATATTAACACGGCTGATCCAAGGAGCAAAGAGTTATGGGAATTACCCAAAAGGGGTTTCATGAGCTCAGGTCAACTAAAATTACATAAACAAGAGAAAGGAAAGATTCCACTGGTATTAAAAATTATAACCAAGATGTTCCAAAGCGTAACAACACTTGAAATACACCCGGCCTATCAAAAAACTTATCCACCATAGAAGCAGTAGGCAACTTCGTCTCCTCGAATTTTTACTTTCACTGAAATACCAACAAAATAAGTAAATCAGCTTTGCTTGATTGCCTCCCAAATTTGAGCTCCTTACTGTCACATTAGATTTTCGCTCAACTGACTCAGAAGTCAAACTCTCCGTTTGCCTGGAAAAGTAACCAATGGCCAACCAACTAGATCAGCTCGAAGGATAAAAATAACAGTAACAATAAAAAGGGACCAACCTATCTAGCAGATAAAACAAGATAAGCAGACCAAAAGGTTCTAAAAATACAACCTTATTGAAAAGAATGTCTTTATTATTTATGTGCATTATGCCATCCTTAAGGGTGCATTTCCACCTGCTCTTTGTGCGCGTCACCTACAGAAGCTTGTATCAAGTCAGCTTTTATAGCACAAATCACACTTCCATGTTTTAAGAAAAACAATAAATGGGGCATACAAAATCCTTCCCACTCAATACATTAACAAAACAAACATCTTAACCTTGTCAAACTGGGCCAAAACTAGATGTGCTGTGTTTAGATCCTCCCCTTGGTCGACATCATCCAAATCATCGTCGTCATCTTCATTCAAGGGCTCGTCATCGTCATCAATATCATCATTCTGAAGGCCAGGAGCAGGAGTAGGTGCTTGCATATCTTAAGGATGAAAAGAAGATGTTCATGCAGCATCACAATAAAGATAAGTTATAGCAAGAGAAATTATGCAGCTGGGAATAAATTACCTGGTGCTGGTGTGTTGACTATATTATAATCTTCATTGACCACCCCTTGATAATAGATCTTCAAGTAGGGAGAAAACAAAGGAGGTTACTAAATATAATTCAGAAGCTATCAGACTTCATGTTTCTCAAATAATCCAAGGAGAAGAGGATAAAGAAGTTCTCATCCTCACTCCAACAAAAGATCTAGAAGCTGGTTATACGTTACAGGATAGGCTCAATAGTAATAACAGACTGTATCTGTTATTCAACATTATTTCTATCTATTAGTTGATCATAGTACCAAATTTAGGGCAGAATCCAGGAATGGATGTTATACTGAAGAAAACACTAAGGTTAGGGGATTTGTTCCAAAATAGAAGGAAAGCGACAGGTAATTGTCTGCGAAAAAGATGTGACATCACAGTCAAAAGTAAAATGGAATACTATTGGGTTATTTACTAATGCAATTCTTCATTTGATGTATTAACCAGGTTGACTTCTCATATAGGTTAAAAGAGGAGTTCCACTGAATTGTTATATTTGAGTATGTTAGGCATATATTAAGAATTAAGATAATAGTAGAAAGACATGTGGGTATGAAATGTCGCATCAAATTCTGACTCTCATTAAATAATAAAATAGCTCCCTGATATAGTGAACTTTGCCCTGGTCAAACTAAACTGAAATTACATCAACCATAATGGATCGGCACATGCTGTTGTCGAACAAAAACAAAATTAGTTTCTTTCACCTTTTTATAAGTAAAAAAAGGAAAACAAAATTAATTTACATTGGCTTGAATTCTTAGACAGAAAATTTTGGCCTTCAAATAAAAGGAGTCAGATAATTTGGATGGACACAGACAATCAAAATTTAGATGAATATTAGACCATCTTTATGTGAGCTTTATTTAATGTCAGAATAACTAAGGTTTTCAGGGTCTTGGCCAGCTCCCAACCAACTCAAAAATGCCCTTCTACGCAGGTAACTGGACTATCCCATCAAAATACATGCATATATAACTTTGTCGAAAGAGAAAACCAACACATCTGTTTCTCATTCAAATAAGCACTTTGTGGACTAAGTCAATACAATACTAAGATTTTGAATTATCTGGGCCACGTTAGGCGTTACCCCTGACAACAGAAGGCTTCATTGGGTTATGGTGGTGAGTGGTAACAAGGCATGTCAGCCAATCAATATGCATAACCATTTTATCCTGATGCACATGGGATAATGTTCAAATAGATCATAACCACAGGTGAGCAGTGTAAGGAAGTCGGCTAATCATTATGGCATTATTCTGCCAAGAGATATATAACGTAAATTTTAATTGTCTTGATCTATTGGAAGGTGATCCACAAAAAACATCTTTCAAAACTCAAAAGCTTTTGAAATTCATTCTCAGAGCATAAGGTAACTTCCAGGGCACCTCAAAAATAAAATGCCACAACAGATGCAAAAGCAGATTATGGCACGTGGATGATAACTCCAATAAAATAACACATGCGCAATCAACAGGGTAACTACGACTTGAATAAATAGGGCAAAAAACAGAATCTTCGTATAGTGTGTGAATATACCTCTCAATGACGATGTAGAACTTACATTGGGGGACTCATCAAAAGGAAGAAAAACTTACATTGGGCGTAGAGAGTGCATCATCATAAGAGTCAGGAATTGGACCATCAAATTGAGGAATTCTATAAGCAGTAGCCTGGTCAGGAGTGACTAACTCAAGCTGAATATTGCTGCCTTCACCACTCTGTAAAGGACCAACCATGATCAAACCAATACATCTTGTTCTTACTGTAGGTTATTTTGAAAAGCAGAAACATAATTCAAAAGGGTGATCACCAATTGGAGTGCATCTATTCAGACAAGTAGGGCACCACTATGCTAGTCCTCTAATTATGTAATTCCATGCCAAGATCTCTATTTTAATAACGTCGGCAACTCAACCCCATACTCCTTATAGGAGTAAATTTCCAAGAAATGACTCATGTTATCGACCTAGAAATGAGAGTAATCAATCTACTTTCTCTTCACACCCCAAGCTAACCAAACCAGAAACAGGATCGGGAAGTGTGTGTAGGGTTTGGGGGGAAGGGAAGGAGGGGGAGGGGGGTGTTTTACATCCATAGATATAGAACATATTTTATCTAGTATTTTGAAATGGAAGTGTGGTCATACAAGATTGGATATATTATTTGGAGGATTCAAGTAGCAAAACTCGAGGATAAAATGATCTGACCTAGCAGTGAGCGTAATCAATCTACTTTCTCTTCCCACTCCAACCTAACCCATACCAGAATTATCAGGAACAAAAAGGGGTGGGAAAAGAGAGGTGTTTTACATCCATGGATATAAAACCCATAGAGGATAAAATGAGCCAATGAATTATGTGATAGATTGGGCATTGTCCTATGCACCAATACATAAGTGTGATGATACAATGATGAAGATAAAACAACGGGAGAAGTTTGAAATCATTAGCTAAGTAAAGAAACTCAATGGAAACAACGGATAGATATAGGTGATACTTATTTAGTTGGAATTAATGTTTAGTTATGGCCACACTCTAACTAGAGAATCGTAACAAGGGATTATGAAATTCTGAGAATCTCCTTTTTTAACCCCAGCCCCCTCTCACTATATGAAGGTGTTGGCATCTGTACCATCTTATACCCACCTTAGACAATTCTAAGGAATACATGCTACTTCCCACCAACATAGATATCGGGTAACTCTATTCACCAAATCTTAGACATATGTGAAGAAATTAGGCCTGATAGAGTGGAATAGGGGAACACAGCTTATATTTAAAAATCTAGGATTGTACACGTTACATTGTTTAGCCATACAAGTTCCAGTCTGCTGCATTTAAGTAACATCCCCCACCCCCCACGCCCACCACACAAGTTCTCTTACATCCCGTCTGCTGCATTTAAGTAACATCCCCCACCCCCACCACAAAACAACTGGCTCTTACCAGCTATAATTCTCATATGATCACAAGTGTTGTTTGCTAAAGTTAAAGAGTTAATATCACAGATTTATGATACTGATATATATATTCAAGTATCTCATTCAGTGACTGAGCAAAAGCCCTGCCTTTATGTTGTCATATATAGTATCTGCAGCACCATCTTGTTGAGGTATGTATCCTCCATTATGATATTGAGGCGGAAAATCTTCCCTTTTCCGCTTTCCAGAAGAGTTCATAAAGAAGTCCTGCAATTTAGCTGACATCAAGTCCAATACTGAACCAAAAGGTAACATGTTTTTGTAAAGGTAATATGTTTTTTAGAGCCAAGAGCAAGGGAAAAATTCAGTAGTATAGGACATTGACATGATGTCTAAATAGATGCGTTGCTTGAAATTGAGAGTTCAAATGAAACTCAAACATTTCCTTCCCTAGATTTATACACAATACTCAATTGCATCCAACATCATGATGTAAACTCAATATTATGCAGACAAAGTATCTAACTACTACTTCCCACCCTAAAGAACCTAAAATATGTGTTCATGTGTTCAATATGCAGCAACTTTCTGATATAAAATTATGTAGGAAGCAAAGCACGTACTAATTAGCACTTCCTTCATCAGGATGACACCCTGGATTTTTTATTAAAATGATCTCCACATCACATGTAAGTGTTTCTTTGAGACCCCAAAGTCAATAAACCAGGAAAATAAATAAATTCCAACCAAAACACTTTCTGAACTACCAAGATAAGTCATTGTACAAGTTCTTACTAAATGTTTAAAAAAAAAGCCAGCTTGGGAGTTTCCAGAGATAAAAGAAGAATTATCTTTAAACATCAGTTTGGGAGTTCTAGTTACTCTTGTTTGCACGTCTACTTGGTGAGGGAATTTTCCAGGTGTGGAAGTTAAATTATGCATGTATGTATGTTTAACAGGAACAACATGTGACGCGATTTACAAGAAAGATGATGTGGCCTTCCTTTCTTTAGCAAATGTATATAGAAGCATAATATTTCACCTGAGTCATGGGTTGCTGCGAAGCTCCACGGTCACCTTCTTCTCGGCCTTCAACATAAGCTGCAGCAGGAGGAAGGCAACTAATGCTTAAACACATATGCATAAAAATGATTTGCTTCCATGGAATATATTTAAATATTTACTCACCAACATTGACATCAAGGGGAGGCCTTTGATTCAACCAAGGAGAGGGTGGCTGCTGCATAAGTAAAATCAAATTTTTTCAATACTATGCTATCTAGCAAACAGAATACTAGCAGCAACCGAAAAACGGTCAAGGCCACCAAAGTATCCGATTAGAAAAACTAAACGAGCATGTGTCCAACATAAATCTTACACAACAGGCGCAGATTCCTTTGTACAAAACACAGCAAGGATAGTAAAATGCCTACCATAAATGGGCTAGGTCTTCCTGGACCGCCTTTCACCTCAGTTGCACCACCAGTATCATTCAAAGGAGAGTAATCACTAGGTGTAAAAGGAGTGCCACCTGTAGGAATATTATACATTGAGCTATCAGCTGTTCCAGGAAGAGGCGTTTGGGCAGTTCCTGGGAGGGGTGTCTGCACTGTTCCAGGTAATGGCGTTTGGGCTGTTCCTGGCAAGGGAGTCTGCAATGGAGTCTGCCAGTTCGGAACATACATGTGTCAATTTAGGAACCTAGCTTGCTTACTAATAAAAACCAGGCAAGATGAAACCCAAAAAAAAAAAAACCAATTACTCACTGGAGGAAACAGTATATCTGCGGTGGGAGTTTCATACTCCTCATTGCCTTCATAAGGCATATTAAGGTCATGAACAGGTGTTATTGGACCTCCAGGCGTAGCTTTGGCAGCTGAATTCCTTTCTATCGTACCCAATATTGCTCCAGCGTCCATCATCTTCACCTCCCATAACTAAAATATTCACATAAAAGTACCAAACTTAAAACCCTTAAAATTCACCAAACTGGATCCATAACCATCAAACATGGTTAATCAGATCAACCAACCAAAACCCCCTAAAACAGTAATCCACTAAATTTAAGCCCTAGAAACACAAAATCATTCTTAAATCGCGTCATTAATTAGTTAAAAATCGAAACTTTTGGACGGAAAAAAGAGAGATTACTGCTTGGAGTTCCTTGAGGATGCCCTCTCCGGGACCACCGTTGTTGACGAACTCATCACGGACCTTGCTAATAACATCCTCGATGACATGGATGTAAACATTGCTGGTAGTAGAACTCGCCATTCCTTCCAAACCTAGGGCTTTATCAAGACAAATAGAAGGAAATAGGAAGAGAATAACGATCGCACGAAGCTAAACCCTAACTGATTGATCATACATCGGAGATATAGGGCCTAGGGTTTTCGAACGCCGGTGAAAGGTTTGAAGTGAACGGAGCGGCGGAGAGAGAGAAAAGAGATGAAAGGATAGGGAAGAGCGGAGGTGAAGACGAATAAAAGTTTGGAATATAAATAGGTTTGCATCCGATTATATGCGTGTGCACACGTGGCGGCATCTGCTAGCTCCCAATTTTAGTCAATTTCGGAGAAATTTAAAAGTTTTATTACTAAGAAATTTCGGAGATTTTTTCCAAGACAGCTATGTTATATGTTATATATAAGGACTATGAATATAATAAAATATATTATGTTTGCTTTGGTACAAAAGATTACACTACGTTTTGAAAACGAAGCATGGATGTAAATATAATTGTATTATACTATGTATAAAAATAAATTTTGTATACAATATACATGTATTTAATATTTAGAAAATATTTATTTTATAGATATATAATCTTTAAGTTTAATTTTCTAACTGATCTTTCATTTAATCTCAATTTTTTGGTGATAATTCTTCACTTTGTTGTTAAATTCTTATTTTCTTTTGAGTACGAATTGGTAATTAGACAAGACAAATAATTGGGATCTATTTTTCCATTCTATATTTTTTGAAAATTCATGCAAATGAGTTATGTCATATAGTATGATAAATGCTTATATTTTTTCTTCGAACTTGAGCACGATGTGCAAAATTTTAAATCGTAAAAGTTTGAATTCCCAACACATTATGCTAGGAGTTTCATTTTTAGTGTGTGTGGAACTCCATATTAGTATACAGTGTATACACTATATTTAATATACTGATTATACATTTTTTTCAATTATTTCTTTGGAAGAGTGGCTACTTGAGCTAACTTTACGAGGAACGTAAAGCCCATTTTAGTGGGCTGATAATGCCGTATGGGCCTATGGGCTTTCTATCCGTGCTTCAATTGCAACCCAAAAACTTTCTGAAAGGGCATTAATATATGTGCAAATTTGTAACCGTGCGACTAATTTTCAATTTTCACAATAAATCATGGTCAATTATTTTATTTAAATTCGAATTGTGTTAAATTCAAGATATATTAATTCAAATAAATATTTAAAATTAATTATTTAATTGCAACAAATATGAATTTAATTAAACTTTAATCTTGTTGGGCTAGCCCGTTGATTTGAGCAACAAAAATAAGGCAATAAGCCCGCATTGCAAAGCTCAAAATAACACCTTGTTTCAGAGACTCAATTTGGAGTCACGTATCAAAGTATCATGCCTAGTCAAACGAAAAATATAATTTGAATTTTGTACTCAAATATATTAGTATTTATATATAAGAAATTAAGGTAGCGGTTTCTGATCGTGTTGCTTGCTTGAGTAGCTTTCAAATATCCTGTCTGCTTCAATTGTCTGTTTCTTCTCCTTTATTACGTGGGGTCAATAAAAAATATTTCACAGGCTTTTTAATTTGATCTTCTCAAGGCTGCTGCGTATTGACGTGTCTGCTTCATAATATTTCTTTAGCTGCTTCAATTATAATTTTACAATAGTTTTGAAAATATATATAAAAGGTCAATCAATGTCGCATAAATTGAGACCAAAAAATAATTTATATTAATTGCTTGTCTAAGCAGCTTTCGATGGGCCAATAAAAAATAATTTATAGGCTTTTTAATTTAATCTTTTCAAGGCAACTATGTATTGATGTGTCTGCTTCAACGAATTCATAATATTTCTTTAGTTGCTTCAATTATAATTTCACAATATAGAAAAAATCTATTGAGACCACATAAATTAAGACTAAAAAATAATTTATATTAAATTCGTACTAGTAGGGACTTTCCCCACTAATATATAATGTATCAAAATATGATTTGCATATATATATAATTCAAATTATTTTACTAGATAAGTAGAATGTAGTAATTAAAAAAGAAAACAAAGAGACATAAATTAATTAAAATAGATGTCGGTTTATTTCTTCCAATGAGTTAAAAGTCATTGTTTGTCTTTTTCTCATCTTGAGTTTGCTTCTGCAGATGTAATAGTCTAAAATCTTGAGCTGTCATGGTGAGAAACAAACACACCCTAAATTTGGCATTATTGTCAATTCTCCGAGGCAAACTGAAGGGACTAAAATTTTATTTTTTTAAGTCTTTCTAAAGGCCAAATTTATATTTCTTTCTTCTCCTCTTAAGTACCACACTCTCGGAAACAAGAAATCTCCTCAAGGGCCGTTTGGATTAACTTTTTTTAAATTAATTTTTAAGTTAAAAACTAAAAATCATAAGTTGAAACCTTCTGTTTTTGACTTCTGCTTTTTTAAATATTTTTTCAGCTTTAATTAAGCATTTTTTTGTTATCCAAACATTTTCAGCTAAAAATTGATCTCTTAATTAGTTCTGCACATAAAACTTCGACTTCGATTTTGACTTCTTGTGAAATACAAACATAAACGTCTTTGCAACGTTTCGTGCTATATTTGGCGTAAGAATCAGCCCTTATTCTCAAGAATTAGCCAGATATTTAAATCTTCAATATTTCTTCACCATAAAGTACTTAAAATTCGAAATTTAAAATTTATAGGTCAATTTTAAATTAATATATATCAATAATTGTTCGTAGTCAAAGAATTATTATTTTTTCTTCTCGTCATCTCAGAGAAAATGTGAATCTAGCCAGAATTCTTAATATAGACAATACATATATATATATATATGATAAGGTTGGATGACAAGGAGATGTAAAGGTATGACGAATAAATATTGGAGAGAGATGATTTGATAGAATATGACACATCTTCAATATACAAGGATTGCATGCCCTTAGATAAGAGAGTAATGAGGTGGTGGTTAAAGGTGGAAGGTTAGTAAGTAATTAAGAATTATCTTATTATTAGCCTATTCATGTATTTGACTCGTTGATAATATGGAGCACTGTGATTGTCGTAATATTTGCCTATTCATATAATCTTTGACTTTTAGTTTCTGATATCATTTGTTGTTTACTATGTTTAGGTGATCATACCCTATTGTTATTTTGTTATGGTTACTTATAGATATGTTCCAGATTGTTTTGCTATATTAATTGTCACATTTATATCATTATTTAAAATTCTATTTTAATTTGTTTGAGTTGAAGAATTTTCAAAAACAGTATTTCCATATCAGAAAGATAGTAATAAGGCTTCTATATACTCTATAGTCCTTATACCTCATATAAAATATAATATTTCATTGAGTACAACAATAAAAGCTTATGTTCTCTTCTAGATTCACCCATGCCTTCAACGAAATACAAAATGTTAACACTGAACACCATAACAACAATTTTGTCTCACACCCAAACAAATTAGAGCGGGAGAAAACGTCGAATATCACACGCTGGAAATAGCATTAAAATATCATACTTTTTTCGTTTTAAAAAGAATGATTTGGTTTGACTTGACATGAAACTAAAGAAAATAAAGAAGACTCTTTAATTTTGTGATTTTAAATTAAAGTTATGTTACATGTAGCAAAATGCACTTTAATGTTGTGGCATTAAATATGTCACATGAAAAACTAAAAGTAAAATATTACCCAAAAAAAATTATTCTTTTTATAACAGATTAAAATGAAAAAGATGTCATTTTTTAACGGAGGAAGTAATATTTTTTGAGGAACTACATAGAAATTCATGATTCCTATGATACTATTTTTAGGTGTGCATTTGCTAAAACTGTTCGTGTATAACAACTTGAAAACTATACAAAATATGTAAATTGAACTAGACAAATTTAGTGCGATGAATTTAACTAAAAAAATATTAACTGTGAAATGAGAAATCGATCTCTAATCTTACTTGTAGAATATAACTTATTAAATTAAATTTGTCGCTCTTACTATATGTCAATAATATTATTAATTTTTTTATGGCAATACTATTACTAATATTCTATTAGATATATAATATTTTTTAAAAATATTTTAAGGTTATATATGACTTATGACCATGTGTCTTACGTTTTCAAAACTATAAAGACATAAAACTTAATTGAAAGGGGTATGTCTGAGCTCACAATAACCAGCAGCAGCCCACAGATGAATCTTCACTCTGAAAGTTCTATCAATTTCAGGTTCAAAAGTGCGGCAAAACCATCTTTCATGTATTAGTTACAGAGACACTCGGCACACTTTGCAGTCCTCCGCGTTGTATGCTTTCATATATTTTGAGTGGCGAGCAAAAATCGAATCGATAAAAATGTTATTAGTTTATTGTTATTGGATTATTAGGTTATCGATTTTTTAATGGTTTTAAAAAAATATTATTGGTTATCAATTCGATATCAATTTTTATTATTGAATTATTGGGTAAATTGATAACGATAATAATAATTTACTATTTTACGCCTTAGTAAATATTAAATATTAGTAATTTAATAGTAATAAGATGCTATAACAATACTTTATCTATTTTAATTTTTACAAGTACTTAAGTGATTAGTTATCTACTTTAGTATTTTAGTTTGTAATTAACTAATTATATCTTTTGCAAGTTTATAAACATAATCTTCATACTCTATTTGTTTTTTATTGCAATTTTCATTATCATTCTTATCGGGTAAACTGAAAACTAAATTGTTGAGGACTTAAAACCGATAAACTGAAAATTGATAAAAATTATTTTATTGATTTCTTATTGGTTTAGTATATTTAAAAACTGACAACCAATAAATCGAATCGATAATATATAGAACTGAATCAAATCGAACCAACTGATGCACACCCTTATATATCCCCTCTTTCATGGCCAAGAAAATAAGGACCAATTCAAATAGTACTCTCTTTATTTTAATTTATTCAGCCAATTTTGATTTTACATAAAATTTAATTATATATATATATATATTTGTGATTTTAAAGATACTATATGAAAAAATAAATATCAGCCATCAAAAGAAAAAAGTAATACTTTCCTTATTTCATATAATCGCTTTTTTTTAATTTTATACTGTAATTGAAAAATAATTAATTTTACTAATGACCTTTTATCCATATCGATGGACATCAAGAATTATGAAAAAGAAGATTAACAGTGCGTTAGTGTATATGAATAAATAGCATTCAAATAGATATAAGGACAAATCAAACTAATTAGTAGCCTAAAATCAAAAATAAATTAAATAACAGTGTGTTAGTGTATATGAATAAATAGCATTCAAATAGATATAAGGACAACTCAAACTAATTAGTAGCCTAAAATCAAAAATAAATTAAACACCTTAATTTTTTTTAATTTAAAAGCATATTCTTATAATCCTTTAAAATGCAAGAATTGTTAGTATATTTAAATTTATTTTTGAGGTACAAGGTTTTATTTAAGTACTATTTTAAAAAATATATATATATTTGAAATAATATTCTATTTATTTTTAATCTTTTGACTTGACACAAAATTTAAAAAAGTATAGAAGATTTTTAAATCTTATGATTTTAAACTAAAGATATATATATGTGTGTGTGTCATATCATGTTGAAAGTTAAAATTCAAAAATGACACAAAGAAAGAAACATTCTTTAATATTTTGAAACGAACTAAAAAATAAGGTAAGTCGAATAAATTGAAAGATACAATATAATTCAAAAAAAAATTATTTCCTTTGTCTCAATTTATGTGGTATCTTTTGAATTTTGAGACTTGAATAAGTCTATCTTTGATAATAACTTTTTTATATATTTTTTAAATATTTTAAATTATTAATTATCGTGACTTATAGTATGCACAAAATTTTTTGAAAAAAATACATAAATTAAAATTAAAAAAATATAATAATTTTATGATTATTGAAAAATGGGGTCATATAAATTTGAGGCCTAAGATGGACGCCTCATCTTTAAAAACCATTGCACCGCCCTTCAATAAATAAATAATGAACTCTTGAAAAAAATATTTTTAAAATTTCTAAATTTATCTATGCTTCTGAAGAGTATTATAAATTTAAAAGTAAAATGATAAATTTTAAAAATTAATTTTAATTTAATTTAATAAGTGGATAATAACATGAGATATATATTTTTAATAAGATAATCAACTAATAGGAGATAGGGTGAAAAATGTTTTTTTAAACGGATTTGTGTTTCTAGTACTACAATTTGTATTTTTAGTATTACAATTTAATTCAATGAATCTGAATTTTTGTTCCTGCACTTCTCAAAATTGGTGCTTGCTGCATTCCATGAATTTATTTCATATTCTCTTTGTACTCAGATGTTTAATAATATTTATTTATTTTATAAAATTAATAAATAATTTTATATTTAAAAATTATTTGATAAAATGTATTAATAAAAATAATATATAAATTAATTAAGTGTATTAGTAGTATCCTGTTTGACATACTTTTTTATGTTATGTCATTAGTTACATACTTTATTGTGTATTAAAACGTGTATTACTATACCATAAATTTCTAGTTATTAGTTATGTAACAGTTTTAATGCATGCATTAGTATGATTAAAACCCAAACTGCCCCTCAACACTTTTTTTTTTACATTTTTCCCAGTATAATTATGGAGGGTATCTTTGTAAATATTTTTTTTATGCAATGCATGTTATTTTTTAATGCATCAAATCAAACAATGCATTAAAAATAGTTTATGTATAATTAATACAAACATAAATATATACATTATTCTAAATACATTTTATTTAATATTATTCTTATATATTCTACCAAACGATCCTTTAATTTTTAATTTATCTTTGTCATTAATTATAGTCATTTTTCTTTCAACTTTTTTTAAGACATTATACTTGTTATATTCAAAGAGAAATATTATCTTATTACTTTTTAATCTTATACAAAATTAATAACGAATAACTATTATTGAACAGGAGCATCATATACCTCATACATGAATCAACTTATATATATATATATATAAATAATGAAATAAATAATCTCCAATCTTATTAACACTTCTAACTAATGGCGGAACCAACATTTTCGTCAAGGGTGTTCATACTTTTAGAATATGGGTGGATGACTTTGATATCAAGGGTGTTCAACAATTGATATATATCAAAATATCTATATTTATCCTATATATTCAAAAAAATTTTTTTACGAAAATTGTTCATTTAATCACCCTTGGATGAATGTAGCTCCGCCTCTGCTTCTAACCTTATACATAACAAAATGGTTATCTCAAAATGAATAGAATTATTTATCCACATGATAAACGAAGTCAAGTCTTAATAAATATGGAAAAGTAGGAGTTAAGTGCAAGAAATCCTTAATTTGTTTTGCTGAAAAACTGCAAAAGGTTTCCACGTAGCCCTTATTCCTTGTGGCCAACAAATTCCACTGACACTTGTGATAGCGATACTCCATCTCATATATTGCCACGTTTCTCAGTCCCCCACTTCTCCATTGTCTTTTCACTATCACTTCCTCTCTTTGTCTCACTATTTTTAGTAATCTCGTGGTCCCTCCGTCTATGCGTCCTTCTTTATTTGATATAGTATTTTAAGAAATAAAATTTAAAATTTATAGTTTAACATATTTTTAATTATAATCAGATAATATTTTTTAAGAACAAATTAAAAATAAAAGAATATCACATAAAATAGAATAGACAGAGTAATAATTTCTATTTTATCCTCTATAAAATAATTTTAAATTATATAAATATCCAAGAATAGTTTTAAATCACAAATTTTATAAATTTCTTTTTTTATTTAAGTATTTGTTAAATTTGAGGCTTGATATTTTTGAGACGAGGGTCTTCCGGATTATGAGATAGTGATAAGGTTATACATTTATCTTCCCCAAACTCAATCATATTGTTGTTGTAAGTACTACTATCTTATTAAGTTATAAAGTGTCATATAATGTGAGACGAAGTGAGTTATTATATTCAACAAAAATAACAAATTTATTTAAATGTAAAGAAAAAATTGAGTAATTATGATGTGTGAAGAGCCTGCCTAATTTTTGTTAGTTCAAATTCCATTGCTGGTGCAACTGCTTCATAATCGACTTTGTCATTTTAATAGTGCAAAGAATTGATTAAAGGTGAGGACACGTGTTGAAGGAAATGGGCAGCCTGGCATCACAATTGGAAAGAAAATGACTGTAAATTTATAAGTACTAGGAATAAAACGACACCCCTCCAACCTCACCAAAGCCCTTTAATTCATTGCTTAAATTTTAAATCTTGAATTACGAAAAAAAAATCATATTAATATTGTTGTACCTACTGTATTATTGAAATGTTAAAATAATTTGTACCCACTCTATGTATTATTTTATAGTAGATAACATAAAATAATTAATGTAATATTCGATATATCTGAATTATTAAGCTCTATATAATAATCAGATGGTCTATAAACTATTATATATACATATGTAATAATCAAAGATGGTCATGACTTATTTGTTTTGCTTCATAAGAGAAACAACCTATACATTAAATGTTCCATTATTAAAATTTTATTTTATTTTAGTTTGTTTTGTTTTAATAAAGTTATTGATTTTATGTTGCAATTTCCTCGGGAGGATGTCAAATATTCATGGGGTATAGTTTCTGCGGTGATACGGACTCGATCATTGCATGTCGGAAATAAGGAGAGACATATCAAACGTAACTACTCCCTTGATTGAGGACTGTGCACCCTATCTTTCAATCGATACAAAATTGACAAGGTCGATTACGAACGCTACAGGTGTGGGAGCGATCCTGGTCAGGAAAGGCTAAGACGATGCCTCGCATATGGGTAGCAAGAGGGCGCTTATGCCCCGACGGTGGAGCCTTATGGGGAAGGGCCCAACCCAATAGGGACAACACACACCCCCACTTCAAGAGCACCTCTGTATCGACTGAATCACTTTTTTGATTGATAACGATCAAACAAGGAAGAAGAGCAAATGGAACAAAATAAAAGGATATGGGGATTAAATTCAAACTATTGAAATTATGGGCAACAAGGGACTAAAACCCTCACCTCCCAATTGACTTCAACAACCCA
>JBCEWC010008238.1:0-20257 GCA_038996855.1 Solanum aculeatissimum | reverse complement strand
TATGGTATCTATAAATAGGGTTTCAATGTAATAATGTAGACAACAATTCAATAATATTTTCTCCTATATTTCTCACATGTGACAACAACATTATGTACGTGTTATGCTATTTGGCTCAGAAGATTGCTGAAGGAGCTTAATTTGCCACAGATTAAAGTCACTACAATTTGTGTTGATAACAAATCTAAGCAAACACTTGTCAAGAATCCGGTGTATCATGATTGAAATAAGCACATACATAAGGCATCATTTTATCAAAGAATGCATTGCTAAAAAAGGAAGTAGAACTCACGTATGTGAAATCTCACGATCAGTTGCATACGTATTCACAAAATCCCCCAAATTTGAAGGCTTTGGGAGGTTGAGATCAAGTCTTGAAATGAGAAAGAAAAATCAAAATTAAGGGGGAGATTCGTGGGACCAGAGTTTCGCATCCACATTTTGAAATTTGGCAGCCAAATTTTGTGGAGATTGGTAGCCAAATTTTGTAGAATTTGTTAGCCAAACTCTGTGAAAATTGGCTCCAACATTTGTGTCATTAGTAATGCAAGCAAGATACTCAATAACTCTATAAATATAGTAGCAATAAAGTATCTAAAAACAGAGAGAGCTGTGAGAGTAAGCCACATACTATATCTTAGTATGTGGAAGTAATATTATAGTGAGTTGTATGATATAAATGAGTAGTCGTCTTTTGACACCACCAAATTGTACTTAGTATTATTGTATTACTTTATTCAGATATCATATATATCCCATTATAATAGGTGGTGTCATTGTTACTGTCTTGTTATTGCTATTTAGTATGGATATTATCCTAGTGGAATTATCATTTGTCAAGCTTCTTTTGAGGTGGTTGTATCAGCCACCTTCTCAAACATGCCATCATCTAAACTTTGATGGATGAGAGTGGGGGCTTGTTAATCTTTCTTCCTTGTCTTTAACAAGACATCTTTCTTTATTTTGGGACAAGATTTCCTCATTAGAGGGTTTTATATACCCTTTGTCTACAATGTCCCAAACATCTTGAGAGCCAAGAATGATTTTCATTCGTAGATAACATTTTTCAGAATTTTCTTTTATAAGATGGGGCAACTGAAAGGACAGTAAACTATTATTTGTCATGGGTCTGATACCACGTTGTTGGGAAAATGATAATTCCACCCAGGATAATATCCATGCTAAATAGCATAACAAGAGAGTAACAACGACACCAAATATCTAAAGGGATAAATATGATATCCGAATAAAGTAATACAACAAAACTTATTGCAACTTGATAGTGTCAAAAGACGACTATCCTTTAGAAGAACAATACTCTTTTATTCCATACAACTCACTATAATATTACTCCCACATTATTTCCTCACTGACTGTGATATAGCCTGTAGATTACTCTTTATTGCTCTCTCTGTTTTGGTGTGTTTTTTAAATGCTCAATCACTACTCTATTTATGGAATTATTTAACCTCTTGCTTGCTTCACTAATGACACAAATGTGGCAGCCAATTTCCACAAAGTTTGGCTATCAAATTGCACCAAGTTTGACTACCAATTTCTACAAACTTTGACCCCACAACTTAAATTCCAAAATAAATAGTCTTTTCCTATGACTCCTTGTCTAGCTATTGCACCATGAATCGTATAACAATCTTAAATCTCCTCATGTGTTGATGCGATCTGTGCTTTAGTTTTCCACTTTATTACTATTACATTCCGGTGTTGAATCTTTAAACACAGAACCTGATCAGTCAACCTTTCTTGAATGACTTCCTCTCTCACTGTAGGCCTGGGGAAGCCTTTTTGTGTTATGTGATTGTCTAGCTGGATAGACTGTACTTAGTAGAACTTCCAGTGATAGTGAAGTCATGGCTTTTTGTAATGGTGTTCTAATCTTCTTCTATCATTATCACTTTCTGTTTTCTTGCATGAGTTAAGAAATTTTTTTGGATGCACTGGATGTTCTGTTAGTCGTATTCCTTTAGATTTGGACACTCTGGTTGTACTAGTACTTTGGTTCTTTAGCTGTATGCATATATCACACTCTCTGATTCTTTGTCCAGATTGTCTTCATGCACTCAAAAATGACATGGTGGTCTGGGATAATTAATAGGTAATTCAGAAAATGGAGGATTCAGCCCCAGTGACTTTCCTCCGGATGTTGTATTCTACGTGCAGGGTAGGCCTATTGAAGCTCACAGAGTTATCTTGACTGCACGGTCGCCTTTCTTTGAAAAGAAATTTCAGACTGAGTGGAAAGATAAAAAGGAAGTACGATTCTCTAGGGAAAAGCTGTCTTATCATGCTCTTTATAGCCTCATCCACTTCTTTTATTCCGACAGGCTTGATATAGCAGTAGATGACATGGAAGATCTTGTCAGAATTTGCAAAGTTTGCAAATGCCAGTCACTACAAAAAGTCCTTGAGAAAGAGTTGATTCATCAGAAATATGCCGAGTACAAAGCACTAAGGGACGTAGATAACTCCCAAAAACGGTTTATCTTGCAGGGAATCTCTCTCCCAGAAGAAGACCGTCTTCCAAATGCCTTGCATAAGATCCTTCAAATTGCTCTTGCGAATTCTGACAGAGAACAGAACTTGAATCTTGATGTTGATGGTCTTGTATGTCTTGTCCGTTCAATGCAGATTAGTGAATTTGAAGATGATCTTGCAGATGTTTGTGTTAGAGTTGATAAGAAGATCTTTCGTTGCCATCAAGTGGTCTTAGCATCAAGGTCTGAATATTTTAAAGCGAGGTTGTCACGCATGAAGGATTTTCTGGAAGGGAGAAATTGTTTACCAGATAATGCACTTCCATGCATTGAGGAACATGATTTGACTGTTGGAGCTTTTAAGAAAATGATAGAGTATATGTGAGTCATCTATTTCTCATTTATTTTTCTTTGAAATGGAAAAGTAGAAATAAACAATAACTAGACCTATTTTGCTGCTTTTACATGCACACCCCCTCCCCCGAAAAACAAAGTATATTGTATTTCAGTATGTATTGTATCATCAACAACATTTATGTGATTGTACCTTTAATTGATAACCAATATGACTCAGACAGCCCTCCTTAACAAACTAGCTTTGGTACACTCAAATGACATATGACATGGCTTTCTGCTGTGCATATTTCAATTTTTTCATCTTCCAACCTCTTGCTAACGAACTCATTTTTTGTTAAACAGGTATACTGACGGGTTGAAGGATATTGATCCTGATCAAGTATGTTGTTCTAATTTTTAGTTACATAATAGCCGTAATTATTTGTCTCTTTCTCCCCTGCGTTGACTGGTCAGATAGTTTAATTTATGATGCATGCAATCTCTTTTACCAGGCTGAAGAAATGTTTGATGCTGCTTCAAGGTACCTGTTGTTTCCCCTTAAACGTGTCGTAGCAGATGCACTGCTGCCACATTTGGAAATGGTGTCTCCTGCTGAGTTGTGCCATTGGCTGGTATTGTCAGACATGTATGTGCTATCTGTCTTTTTTAGTCGTATTCTTTTATATACCAATATGCATAAAAAATATTCACATTCCTTTGCCAGTGTATACCAACGTCCGCTCTAGGAATTTTTTTGAGATCTCTTTGGTTATGGATTATCACCATCTTCTAATCAGTCTTTTTGGATGTTTAAACTTAAAGCTAAAACTCCTGTGCGTAAGTTATTTGGTGTCTATAGTCCCCTATCCTTGATCATCTCTTACTATTTATCTAGAGGAGCAAGAGTTAAAATGTAATACACATTAAGACCTATGAACAACATTATTTAATTGCTCCCGAATTTTATACGGTTGGTTTATGGACAAAAAAAGAACTTTGCCTTAATTAACAACTAAACAGTGCAACTTTGAGGATGCATGTCTAGACACCTCAACTTGTCTGGTGTGTTAGTGTTGGTTTTTTTTAAAGGAAGAATGAGGCAACAAAAAGATTGAAAGACTCTCTCAATGGACTGAAATGCTTTCAATAGCTTTCAATAATTCTATTTAACATTGAGGGGCTTTAAATAGCCAACATAAAATAAAAAATCTGCATAATTTAAAATTTAAAATAACCTAAAATATCTCAACAACTTAACTAAAATTCAAAATTTAAATTTATCTTAAACTAAATAACTTATTTTGCTAAAAACTACTGCAGTAACTAAAAGCAAATTTCAACACTCCTCCTTTGTTTTAGTTACTGCAATTTTAAAAACTGCTGCTCAATTTTTGCTCTGGTGGTTCCTGCTGAATTATTTTGGCCTTGCAAAATTTCTTCTTTCTTTTTCTTCTTTTGATTTTGTGCTTAAAAAACACCATCAATGATCTTCTTTGGTTTGAAAGTACTTTCATTTGGAAATTGATAGGATTTAGGTTTCAAAATGAGATTTTATTATCACTGACCAAATTTGATAAATTTTGCCTGTGAAAATTTGTGGGGCATTCAAAGAGAGACTGCTGCTTGTCATTCTTATGTAAAAATTTGTTCAAAAAGCTTGTGTATTGAAAAAGGTACCGTTGAAAATAGCCCTGACGGGTTAAAAAAGTAGCTCTTGCGGGTTAAAAGTAGCCCTCACGGATTAAAAAAGGCAGCCCTCACGGGTTAGAAAGGTAGCCCTTGCGGGTTGAAAATGATATGGTAGTTCTTTGGAAGAACTCACAGATCCCATAAGATCAATGAGGCTCTTGATACCACTGTTGGTTTTTTTAAAGGAAGAATGGGGTAGCAAAAATATTGAAAGAGTTTCTCAATGGACTGAAATGCTTTCAATAGCTTTCAATAATTTTATTAAGCATTGAGAGGCTTTAAATAACCAACATAAAACAAAAAATCTACATAATTTAAAATTTAAAATAACCTAAAATATCTCAACAACTTAACTAAAATTCAAAATTTAAATTTATCTTAAACTAAATAATTTATTTTGCTAAAAACTACTGCAGTAACTAAAAGAAAATTTCAACAGTTAGTTAAAGACTCTGAACTTACAAAATAATCATTAAGATACCTCCAAAATTTATGTGTCATGTCAGTGTCGGGTGTCCATGACGCACAATGCGGACGAGATGAGGTGTCTGGATATGCATTTTCAAAGTTGGATAGTTTAGTTGCCCGTTGAAGCCAAATTAAGATGTCTATTTGTGTATATGCCAAAAAAATGTTATGTACCTCACTACTCATGAATCAGAAACAATTTTGTTACTGATTCTCTTACTTCCTTACCAAGAGAAAATGAAACATTAAAAACTCACCGACATCATTAGCTTCTGTATTACAATCTATGATTCAAGAGCACATGCATGATCTAGCCATCTAGGTGTTAGACGGCTTATGTTCTGAGCACTAGCATGTTTGGTCCTGCTTAATATATCAGACTCTAGATGCATATTTCCTGTGTTCTTTTGAAAGTAATTTGCTAATATGGAGATATGAGATGATTTTGATTCAGCAAGAAATGCATCAAACACATTAAGGAAGCTTTCGCCTGATGGTGACATGTCATATGATCAATTTGATCCATGCCTATCATGGACTTGGGTTAGCAAAGGAAATTCATCCAGTATCACTTGATGTGGCATCTTGGACTAGGTTTAGTATTAACGTCTGTCCTCTGTCATACAAAGAGGAAGTAGCTAAGGCGTTGTTTCTCCAGTCAATGTAGATGCTTTTATTAGATGAACTATACGTAAAGCTAAAAGAGAATGCTCCACAAATTGAAGACGGTGTCTGGGTTATTTCCATTGTATTTTTGCTTAATTAATCTAAGTTCTTTGGTTTTCACTGTTAGGTATGGTGTTGTAAAGGTTCGGGAGTATTGTCTAGACGCAATGGCATGTAACTTTGAGACATTTGTGGATACTCCAGAGTTCAGGGCAATGCTTTTGACCCTTCCACCACCATCTGGTGATTCCTCACTTCGTACAACTGCCCCAAGTGCTCCAGGAGCTGAGCTGAGCACAGCTGAAGGAAACGTTTTGGACGATCTGCGAGAGAAATGGCTCGAAGCTGAAGCTGCAGAACTTGACGAGAGAGATGAAAGTGCATTACTTTTTGACAAGCGCCTTGAGATGCTCATGCAAATGGCAGAACTAGAAAGAACTAATGGTCTTGAATGTATTGCAAGTAGTGAACAAGAACTTACATGAGTTTTTTTTCTTTTATTTTTTTCAATCTTATAAAAGGTGTTGTTTGTTCTGAGTTTTATTTTTTCCTTTTTTAATCTTATAAATGTGCTGTTTGTTCATGTATCAAAGGGATCCCCCAGAGGAAAATAAAAGTGATCTTATATGTGAAGTTCTTGATACACTTTTTCTTTGCATTCTTTTAACAGACTGGCTTGGTCTTTTGCTTGTATACATCATTTACAAAAAGAACAATGTAAATATTAGTAGGATACTGCTTCAAGTAAGTGAAAGTATCCTGCAATTTCTGAGTCAAATCCGCTGAATAACTTTTAAAAAGCATAATATATAAATGAGTCCTTTAACTTGACATCATTTGCCCTCCAATTTTGGGTATGCACAAGAAAACACTTAAATTTGTATAAAATTGAATGAGTAGACATACATGTCTTACCTAGCATATTACACGTAGGACACAAAGTACCACATAGAATGCCATGTAGGAAACATATGTCTACTTATTTAATTTTATACAAATGCCTACTTGTGCACAACCAAAGTTGGAGGCATAGATATCAGTTGAGACCAAGTTAAAAGACATGTTTATGTATTATGCCCTTTTAATAACCCCAATGGTTAGATTGATATTCATATCTCATATCAGATTCATGAAGAAAACAAGATAGCTGTCTATTTGAAATCCCTGGCAATCTGTAAGTCCAGGGAGCCTAAAGATTCTTTAAAAATATACAAGTTACTTTTTTCTTGCCTTGTACCAACCACCCTAAACACTTTGTGGTGATAAAGAATAGCAACTAACGAATTTATAGGTAATGAACATATTATATTGACCAACTATATGAGATTTGTCCTCTTGAAAACAAATGCTGAGGACTCTCACCAATTCATCAGTGACAATACGAACGATATTATCTATACTTATTTCATGAATATCTCTGTCTTCTTGCCGCTCCTTTTCTCTGACTTAGGAAGAACTATTCTCATCATCAGCGGGGGCAGCTGGAGATTCATCAGAAGCAGCATTGTCTTCTTCAGGGATGGTCTCTGGAGTATCAGCTTTATGTTGCAAGCTCCAATACATGATGCTTGCTGTGAGAGTAAGGATCATCTTCTGGTTTACCTGTTTGTCAAAATCAGTTAGGAGTCGAGGAAAAGAGTTGATTCTTTGGAAACTTAGATTTCAACAATAACAACATACCCAGTATTCCCTCTAAGTGGAGTTTGGGAGAACAAGAGTGTAGACCTTACCCCTACCTCAGAGGTAGAGAGGTGGTTTCCAACAGACCCTCAGCTCCGGGAAAGAAAAGTCCAAAAAAGAAGTAATGGATGGAAGCTAATAATTCATAGATAAGAAATTGCTAGGATGCAAACATCATGAAGTTTTGTGGTCAATGGTCATGAACAAAGAAATTGCTACTAGCTTGAAGCAAAGAGACATTTTGGTGCTATTACACAAAAACCAAACAAATGTTTAGATTTTCATGTTCAGTTTTTAATGGTATCTATGATATCCTAAGGAGTTAATAGAATTGCAAATAACTCATCTTTTAATGTAATGTCGAATACAACAACATACCCAATGTAATGCCATGAGTAGGGTTTGGGGTGGATATAGTAAATGGGCGTTAACCCTACCTTGGGAGATAGAGAGGTGGTTTCTGATAGATCCTCGATTCAAGGAAAAGCATATCCAAGTAGATTGAAAGAGAAATAGCGGAAGTGGAGAAATCATGACAAAATTATATAGAAAGTATGACAAAGTATTCTAGAAAAAAGGAACAGTAACTACAACAAAATAGCGCGATAATCGAAGTACAAGAAACTACAGGATAAATACTACGACTACTAGCATGGAAGGAGAAGCAATATGTAACGCTGAATAGAAATAAGAGATTATGTCACTGATCTCAAAGTTAATGTTAAGATGGTTCTCATGGGATTCATTGGAAGTATTTTCTGAATGAATATGGGTTGCAATATAACTTTGATCCGCATGTATAAATGAATAACTACTGATTACTTTCAGTTCCAAGTACTCTATTATATTACCAAATAGCAGCATGGTTAGGCTTCTAACATCTATAATGAGAGCACTTAATTAAAACGATAAGGGGAGCCTTTTAACTTATGATGACCATCTGGTATGGTGTACAAAATGCGGGCACAAAAAGTAGTTTGTTATCTGATATGTTACCTCTATTATATCCTCTGGCAATAAGAAAATGGAGCATCCAAGTTTCCGTGCAACACTGATTATATAAGTTGCATTAAGCTTCTTATCCTCATCTGCAGTTGCATTCAGAATGATCAGTAATTTTGATGAAACCAGAAGAAATTTTTTTCTTCCGAGTTGCCAATTGTTGGGAGCAGGGTGAGGATATACTGAATCTTGGGTTGATTTCTCAGAATTAATTGTTATTATCTTAGAAAGTCGCCTTTCTTCTTGATTTCAAGTTGCTTCAACAAGAAAATGACTTTCCGAGGTAAAAGTTGTTAGTTGAGTGATCATTTGAGTAATCCGAATCTTCTCTATTTACATATAAATGAATCCATATGTTTCAATGGTGTACCTGTTTCCCCCTTGGTTACAACGCTCCAATTCACGACCCTTGGCTCAACTGCACTAAGAAGTTCCAGGAAGAACATCCCGTTTGATAGACTTTTGTCCTAACAGATGAACAAAACAAAGAACTCAGACACTGTTAAACAGAAACTGATCATATTAGGTTTGAAGCTTTTTTGTTTTTTCACCTTGAAGCTATCTATTTGAGATTTTCTGCCTGCACTCTTCACTTTTCGGTTTGCCCAATTTAGGATGTCAGCATCTGTTATTTCCTTTCCTTGGGCATGGAACCTCAAGTTTTTCAACAGTTGCAGCATTGTGAACCTCATTAGCTGCCACAAAAAGGCTGAGAAAAGCAAATGAATCTTTTACTTCTCTAACAATAGAACAATTAATAACGCCTAAAATCATTTCAAAGTCACATCGCCAAATATTTGCAATATCCATCATATTCACTATAAAGAATTGACTTTGCATATTAACAACGTAAATATTTTTAGAATTTTGGCATGAAAATGAAGACATCAGATGCTCATGCTCTCTGTATTTCTGAAACCTTGTATATTTTTGGACGAACATGCCACCAAAGAGAATAACAAATCAATCAGAACATGAATAAGACTGGTTAACAATGACAAACATAATTCAACATTTTGAATCAGGAAATCCAAGAGATTAAAACACAAGTTGTTGTATATCATGCTTAAAAAGGACTATTCTGCATTCTATTGTAGATGATAGTATGCAATTACAGTGGTGAAGCCATGAATTTTACGAAGGGGTGCTACAATATATAGAAAGTAGACGCACAAAGAAAATAAGGAGAGTCACTATATTATATTTATACAAAAAACTAAAATTTCAACCTAGCTAAACAGTGTAATTTTCCTGTCGCACCACTTAGCATAAGGTATCTCCGCCAATGTATGCAAACACACAGTATTTGTTTACTCCTAAAGCATATTTGGGGCATGATGTGTTGAATAAAGAAAAGTTCACCTACAGTGGCAAGTAAATGGATGTTGAGAAGAAAGTATCACTACCTAATATGAGCTTCTTGTTTCCTTGTACAATATCATTTCCAGCTACATTCACAAGGGAGAAATTTAGTTCTTTCCCGATCCGTATGACTTGGTTGCAATTCTCAACTTTTCTAAAAGGCATCTTAATTGGGGGTTTTGTTGCTTGCTTCCAGTTGACTGATCCTGGTGCAATTTTATCTAGTACCTCGAGGAGTACCCAGCTGTATGTTAAGAGGATTACCATCAAATCACATTTATATAGTCTAAATAATGTCGAACAAAGAAACAATGTACCCACCCAGTCCGGACACTGTCAAATAGATTATTTACGTAGGTATCAGTTCCAAGACTGTTAATCCACAAACGGAAGCATCTTTCTTCTCGAGATGTTTGGGCATCATCCTCCATCATCTCAGCAAAAGATATTTTTTTGGTGTCCGCTGACAATCCATTCCTATATTATGAAAAAACAATTCTTGAATAGATGGAAAAGTACATCATTGTAGTAAGCATCAACTTCTTTATAGATTTCCTTACCATTCATTCAAAATCTTTTCTTGAATAGTAGACGAGGTTTCATACAACAAATTTGTTTATGTTTTAAAAAATGATAGCAAATCAGTTATAAATGGAAACACCAACTGCTGAATGGAGGCAGCTTGTACGTTTTCTAATAGCATTCTTGTCACAATATCTCTCAGTCAAAAACTAAGATTACAGAAGAATGCTGATCTTAACAAAAACTAAGCTGAACTTGAGAGTTGGCTTAATTCAGCTCACCTTTCAGCCTGAGGATTTTTGGTCTATAATATTTGCTATAGAACCGGATTATAACTTGAAGGAACAAAAAAACGTAAGTAGATGCATCACCATCGTCCAGATTATCCACTTAAAGAGAGAAATTTCAAGTTTTAGATGATTGGTCTATGGAAAAGAACTTGTTAATCTGACCTGTGTTGGAATATTTGTGCAACAAATGCAAGATTTAAGTTTGGGGAGCCCTCAACAATATCCTGTGGGGTAACATATCTTTTGCAATCGAGCTTCTCTGCTTGCTCAATGATCAAATTTGCTCTTTCAGTTGGATCTTTAGTATCTAGTGTGGTGGTTGTACCATGTTCAGGTGCAAGAGCATTGAGCAAATGAGCATATGCCTCTCCGTCCTGCAGCGAACAGAGAACAAACATCAGAAATAGAGTTGGAGAATTCTACTGAAGTAAGGTGCAGACCAATTCATATATCTAGTTCTTCTCAAACTAGAATCAAGTGGAATGACAGATAGAGAGGGACATAACACAATAACCAGTCTATCAAATCTAATATCACCCGAGCTTCATTGAAGTCCAAATTAAGAAACAAAATAGATATACAGAATTGAGAAAAACAAATCAATATAATAGGTCGTAAAAGCAGTATGAATTAAGAAAGAAAATCAGTAGTTTTCTAGACCTCAGTCAGAAAGAAAACAAGCGAGTTCTGAGTTTCATGTGTTATGACAAATTTAATTTGATAATCCTTAACAAGACACAAAAGCGAACCATTTAGCGAAGAAAGAATACAATGACATTATTTGATGGATACATGCTGTCTTTGCAAAGTTTAGCAAAATGTTTGTGTTGTATTAACAACTTTAAAATCTTAATAACTTAATAGGAACTCATCCCAGATTTTACAGCTATACATAGATGGTTACACGAGGAACTCTTGTTCCATATTTCTCAAAGAAGCACACAGATTGCGCAATCTGGTTGGGACAAATATGAGAAAGAGAGATTGTAAGGATGCATATTAAATGAGTTAAACGGATGATAGAGCTCAGGGTTATATCTTTAGCAAAATACGCACAGATACATCCGGCTGTGCTGGTGTGAACTTCATCTCTAGAAAACAGTAAACATCCTTCGAAACATAATGCTGCCTATTTCTAAAAAGGTAATTTGATATTGAACTTGTAGAACTTTCTCACCTTTAAATCAGACGAAAAATTATTGACCTGCTTCTTATATCCTGCCTTCTTTAGATGGAAGTTCATCCATTTCAGTAAAACCTTTTCTGGAGCTAAACCTAAGAGCTCCTCCACATCCTGCAAATTTCACTACTATTATTTTATCTATCAAGGTGCATTAAAACTTCTAAAAGCATTACTCCACGTTACAAAAAAAGGGAAAAACAATCAAGTATCGGCAAACCTTGCTGTCCTCCACCAGTTCCACAAGTTGCGGAGTTTTCTTCAAATTAAGATCAGCTAATAGTTGTATCTGATTTTCCAAAAAAAGAACATCAGAAATAATGACAGTAACAATTCCAGCTGCATTATGTACATATGAAAAAGGTATAGTAGTAGAAAAATACCTTGATAATTTGAGAAATCAGCCCAACAACCAGATGAGGCTAAGAGAATAAAAACATAAGAAATTTCAGTAGCTATAATACTGAAAATTAAGTAGCTCATATGTAGGAGATTTTACATACTCTTGCTTCGACTAAATCCTGTGTGCCAATATTGACGACTGTGCAACCGATTGCTTTTGCAGAATTGAGGCAAAGAGTGTGATTCTCATTCGTCTCCCATGGATTAAGAACCTTTTTGGTATTGATAGCACGCTCATCTATAGTATTAGGGACGGCAACATTGATAAGCTTACTGCATTACATGATTTAGTTAATAAATCAATAAACATGCAAGCGATCAAATGATTAAGTGAAACAAGAATCTCCAAGATATAATCATCGAATTCATCCTTAATACTCCCTCCGTTTCAACTTGTTTGTCTTACTTTCCTTTTTTTAGTCCGTTTCAAAAGAAAAAGAAAGTCTCTTTCCTATTTTGGCATTTCTTTAGTTCCAACTTTCCACATAACATGTTTAACACCACAAGATTAAATGTTATTTGGTACATCCACATATCTTTAGTTTAAGAACACTACATTCAAAAGTCTCCCTTTATTTCTTAAATTCCATGTCCAGTGAAGCTAAGACACTTAATTAGAACGGAGGGAGTAACACTTACCACAGAAGAACGCCACCTTTCACGAGATCAAAGAGTGCATTGCCAGATGGATCTATAGGAAGAAAATCCTTCAAGAACTTGTCCTCTCTGAGAAAGTTATTGATGTGTGCAACATATGATGTCTTTTCAGATTCACTAATATTGTGACGAATTGTGGTTGTTCTGGCCTTGAGGAAAGAGGACGACGTTTTTAATTTTGTATTACCCAATTTAACAGTTGCTCGTCCTTGTAGATCTAGATATAACTAGCCAGCCAAAAACAAACCACACTTTAGTTGACACAAGGAATCATGAGAAGGCAACAACATACTCTGTATAGGTCCACAAATAATATCTGGGGATGGTAGAGTTTATGCAGACCTTACCCCAACCTTGTTAGGTAGAGAGGTTGTTTCCAATAGACAAAACTTATGAGTTACACATAAGAAATAAAGATAAGAAAGTAATAGGATAACCAAGTAAAGGTATGAGAGAATTTCATCTTAAGGCATTTGATGAGCTCATTGGTTTCACTCATCACAACAATGACGATATGACGAAGATGAAAGACAAACATGTCAAAGAGTAAATTAGACAATCACGAACTTTATGACATTTGGAATTTATGTATAAAAAGCCAGAGTTGTTGTTCATTCCTTTTGAATCCCAAATATATATTGGCAGAAAACTAAGAGAATGAGTATATAAACAGAAACACAACAAAACTGTCTGTCACTCACCCGAAGAAAGGATTCGAAATCAATTTGTTCATTGGCATCAGAAGCTGACTCATTTAGTATGTGGCTAATGTCATCTGCAGAGAGAACATCCTTCAAGGCCTTAAGTTTGCACATGACGGGTGGTAGATCGCCCAGTCTGGCCTTCCCAGATGCATTCCCCGCAGAAACAAACTGTAACCAAATTTCGGCTTAACAACAACAAGAAATTTTTCCAGGAAAACAAAAATATTTCAATTAACAACTTGTTTGGATGGTTTCTGTTACACATTGTATTGTATCATATTGTACTGTTACTTGAAATGCAATGCTCGTTTTGATTGTTACTTAAAGTTTATTGTATTATATTGTTAAATCCATTGTTATGTAATGACAAATTTGAAGTGATTGCTTCGCTACCATTTTTCTTCTCCTCATCTTGCTCTTATTATTTATAATAATCTAATTTCACCCTCTCTTTTTAATAATCCCCTACCAACTTACGCATACCTCGACTAGTTCCACCAACAACAACAAATACTAGGTACATATGGGAATCCTATTTCGCCCTTTATACACCATCTTTTTCATAATACATCTACGCCGTACCTTACTTTTTCTTTATAATTGTAAGTATTTGGATCATATTCCTTGTATGTGGCATTACAAAACGATGAAAAACGATACAATCAATCCAAAAAACGTTTGTATTCATAAAAAAATACAATACAATATGAAAGAATACGTAACAACCATCCAAATGAGCTACAAAAGAAAAGGATTTTGAAGAGAATATTAGACATACACTGGAATGAAGGCCACGAAGCTCGACTTGGGTGAATTGGCTATGAAGCCATTGATCAGAAACAACAACACCAACAAAACCAGACATTCTCCTTTAATTCGCAAAATCAATGTCAATATTTTATTTTCTTAAAAATAAATGTGAATGATTGCATGCAGATTGAGATTGAACAATCATAGAAATTTGCACAAAATAAATAAATTAGAGGTGCACTTTATTTGTAGTGTGATGATGATCACATGATCTTAATTTAGTTATAACATTTGTGGGAATAGGTAAATAAAGTAAATGCTGTGTTTGTGTGGGGAATGAAGATGGACAAATCTTGGTTCCCAGTGGGCATTTCCTGCTTTACCAGCAAAATTAAACGAGAAAAATTCGTTTTACCTATAGGACCCGCGAAATATAAGGGACTAGACTATATTTAAAAATTTAAAAAAAAACTTTTTTCTTTCCATCTTTGTTACTCCTTTTTTATTTTGTTTGAATATTCTTTTTTATTATATCAAGGGGATGTGAATGTTCCATTTTTGATGAGTTTGAAGCCTGAACCTTAATGCATGAAGTTCACCAAATGAAATGGATTTTGGATAGTTAAATGCCTAAGGTTAAAGTTAAAATTTGAAGTAAAGTTTAGAATATTAAAGATTGGATAAAAAATAATCTCAATATAATTATTACAAGCATTACTAATCTCAATATATTAGGCTTAATATTGCCCAAAAAAATTGGCGGTCGATAACCAAAATGGAATGAATTTGAACATTCAATTCCTAATTTCATGTTTGTCTCCTTCAAAAATTCAAATCCAACATCATGCATAAAACTAGATTTATCTATATATCCCAAAGAAATCGTGTAAATAGGACGAAGCAATACACATATTAAAACTTGATCTATCTATCAAAAAAATAATGAATATGATAATTCTACAGAAGTTGGTTTCAACTTTCACGCATGAATTTAAGGAATTAAATTTTATAGAAGTTGCATCCAAACAAAATAGCACATATTTATCAAATATTCAATCTCACACGTTTAGAAAATTCCATGGCAATAACCTGTATATGTATATAAGTGTATATACATGTGTATCACTATTATATACTTTTGAATAGACAACACAATTATATTCTAAGTATACCCCATATATAACAGTATAATATATACATGTATAACACTGTTGTATTTGTAATAGACTAAATCTCTGCAACCATGCTCATCCACATGTAAAACATTAATTAACAGAGATTTCATAGCAGACTATTTTGTGAATTCTCTTAAATTTCTATTTATTTTGGGTTAATTTTAGATTAAAATAAATAAACTAGATTAAGGTCTTACGAGCAAAACAAAATAAAGGTACTATAAATGAAACATAAATAAAAGTATATATTATATTAATTATAAGTGAAACACCGGGTTAAAATCAAACTCTATTCGTTGAAGATATCATGAGTGGAACTCTAACTACACCTTCACACAAGAAATCTAAAGTTGTTGAAGATATCATGAGTGCAATTCTAATTTCAGACAAAATGTATGAATTTTCGTAAAATGAATGTCCACATAAATGTAGTTTATGTTGTAATATAAATATACACACAATATATTTATGATAACATATATGTACACACAATATGCATTATGTGTAAGATGGATATACACGCAACATACTATGTGTTGTAAACTAGTCAATCATGTAGTGTCACGTCCCGGGAGGGTACCCTTGGCGTGACTAACACTCAGAGATTATTACTAGCCCCCAAGCGAACTTGGCCTCATCACATTCATTCAATCACAATCGAACATTGGAAGACGTCAATGATCAAGAATACTTAATGGAAAGCAATAACCAAATCGATAATCAAGGCCAAAAGTGAACCAATCTACCAATCTATCAATCAACCGAGTAAAACTAGTATGAAAGAAACTAGCCAAATACAATATCCAATCATAACTAGACAATCTAGTCTATAAAGCCTCTATCCATCCGACAAAGTGGTGCCAATGACAGACTCATGACTACCTCAAAATAGAGTAAAAAAAGTTTAAACTCTAATAGCTAGATGATAATAATACAAAAATCCATTGAAAACAAGGAGATCTCACCAATCAGCTGAACAAGAACAAATCCTCAACTATGTGCCTATTAATGATCTCTAGTACCTATCTCTACATCATTAAACAATACAGACCCAAATGGGCGTCAGTACATAAAATGTACAAATATGTAATATGGAAGAAAGAAACATGCATCAAGGAAGAACAATATCAACTCAGACAATCTCAATCATGAAGGCAAAAACTCACTCAAGTGTCATAAGTCTAAAGTAAGAATAAACTTAAGACCAATCATATATAATCTCATCCAATCATTCGGAGTACTATCAAGACCTATATGGGAGTTTCTCTAACCGACAACCACCACCTATGAGTTGGTGATGATACAACGAAGCGATATCTTTGTCACATCTATCCAATACTTTGACAATATAAAGGATATCCCGTCAATAGATCACAATCAATTATAACATCAAGTCCTTTTTTTGGGACAATAGGAAAACATCTTATTTTACAGTTCAAATCTCTCCTATGTTGGCTACGTAGTTATTGAGTTTGAGTTGGCATGTACTCTCACTCGATCGCTGCTCAATACTCCTCCCAAGACTTAGCATGCTTATAAGACATTAATCCTACGATTAACTCATTCAATTAGTCTCACTGGACATTTATCAACTCAATTCATCACATCAACTATTAACTCTTTGGTTAGGAACATTCTTTTAGGACTAGTTCATGACTCATAAAGACTATCAATCATCCATCATTCCAACTCATAATATTCAGGTACAAAAGTAGAGTTAAACTATTTATGAATTTTGTAGACTCTTCAGGCTCAAATCATACTCATTTAACAATAATATATAAAAATAACAAGAATTCATCCCAGGGTTCATGTAGAAAAATAAAATCATTTATTTCAAGTGTTGAATTTATAAAAACTATCATTCATGAAAGATTATGTAGGAATACATTAGGATTTAAAAAAAGCTTTCAAGAAACATACATGGAAGACTCAATTCGTTCATAACTCAATCTATATGGGTTATAGGGCACATGGAAAAACATAATCTATGTTCTAGTTAGCCTTATATACTTGGAAGATTCGAATTCTAGAATAGCTTAGAAGGGCTCACAAGTTTCTCTTGAAACCCTAGATTTTTCTTCCCTTGAAACCTTGCTCTAAGTTTGAGAATGTGTTTAGCGTAAAAAGGTTAAATAGTTATGTTTAGGGACTTATTTAGGTATAAAACCATCAAGTTAAAGCTTTGAAAATGTGGAAAAAGACCAAACCAACCCTTCTTAAAATGCTGCCCAAGTTGTCCACGGGTCAATTTACGGCCCGTAGAAGCTTCTACGGTCTGTAGAAACCCATTCATGAACGTTTAGGCAAATTTTGAGGTCTCCAGATCTATTCCATGAGCCCAAACCACGACTCGTAGAAGCATCTACGATCCATAGTTGGGTCCGTCAAGTTTGGGGATCAAAAATAAACTTGCAGAAGTCACTCCATGAGTTAACAGCACGAGTCATCACTCAAACCACAGCCTGTAAGTCGAGTTTGTAGTTTCACTCTACTCTGGTAGTTTATAGTAAAATGATCATAACTTTTTGCTCTAAACTTCAAATGAGGCAAAATTGGTGGATTTGAAAAGCTAATTCAAAGATATTTAATTTGGTAGGTCATAGGCCACCTAATTCCTTGTGTTGAAAGTTATGGTCATTTAAACCTAATCCTTGTATAATCTAATGTGAAAAACTCAATCGATAGGAAAGTTTTGAACTCGACTAAGTACTAGAGATCTCTTATGACTCTAATCCACTTCTAATACACTCCCCACATATAAGAACGAGTCTTAAAATATAGGTACATGTAAGGCATCACTAAGTTCAAGCTTATGTATTTACGATGAATAATTTTGGATCCTAATAATAGAGTTGTAGGATATTACAATATCTCCCCCTTGGGATTATTTTTCCTCGAATGATGAGTGACTAGGAGACCTATCAAGCACGAATACCATTAAGAACTCAAATACTTGGATACTCGAATACTTATACTCTAAAAATCAACTTCAACTCAGGATTCAAAATTGGAATATTATCTCCAATATCGTCATTAGGCAGGAATACAATCAAAGACTTGCATACTCAAATACTCATAGACTCAAAAGGAGCATCAACTTAGAGATAAAAACTTTCACTAATGAGGAAGTAACTCAGAGAATAGGAATGAATCATTACATCAATTCCATCATTAGGAGGCACGAATAGGTGAGAGTATCTAGCCTTCATATCCTCTTCAATTTTCCATGTGGCCTCTTCAAGGGATTGCCTTCTCCACAACACTTTTACAGATGCAACCTCTTTAGTTAACAACTTACAAACTTGATGATCAAAAAATCTGGACTGGATTTCTTCATAACTTAAAATTTCCTTCACTCAAATGCTTTCAATAAGCACAACCAAAGATGGATCTCCCAAACACTTCTTAAGCATAGAAATATGAAAGACTGGATGGATGACTGTTAACTCTTGTGGTAGCTTCAACTCCTAAGCTACGTTTCCCACTACCTTCATAATTTGGTAGAGACCAATATATCGAGGACTCAACTTTCCTTTCTTCTCAAATCTCATTACACCCTTCATGGGTGACACTTTCAATTATACCCAATCATTTACTTCGAACTCTAGGTATCTTCTCCTAACATTAGTGTAGGACTTCTAATAACTTTGTGCCTTCTTAATCTCTCTTGGATGATCTTTACTTTCTCCATGGCTTGGTGTACCAAGTCTGGCCTGATCAACCCAGTTTCACCTATCTTGAATCATCCAATCGATGATCTACATCTCCTCATATAAAGGGCCTCATAAAGAGCCATTTGGATGCTTGAATGAAAGTTATTATTGTAGGAAAACTTAATAAGGGGTAAATGATCATCCCAGTTGCCTTTGAAGTTGATGACCAACATGTCCTCTAAAGTCTGTGTCATACACTTTGTCTGGCCATGGGTCTAAGGGTGAAAAATAGTACTAAGGTTCACCTTTGAACCTAGGTCTTTCTGAAAGTACTTCTAGAATTGGGCAGTGAATTGAGCTCCCCTATTTGATATAATAGACAAAGGAACTCCATGCAATCTAGCAATATCTCAAATATACAATTGGGCATAGTCCTCTGCCATATTAGTAGTCTTTATCGCCAAGAAGTGAGTTGATTTAGTCATCTTATCAACAATCACCCAGATCGAGTCATGTTGTCTGCGAGACCTTGGTGTCCATATAATACATTTGGTGTTCATATATATATATATGTATATTTATCCCTTTTCTCGTAACATAACATATGGAAAGAATAAGTGAATAAAAATACTAGACTTAGTATCTTCACTTCTACCTTTCTTCTTAATGCATTATCTTTATTTTATAACATGAATTTTAGTCTTATCAAGGCTCCAAGATTACTCATGATATCTTTAATGAGTGAAGTTAATTTGTTTTGAGAATATAAAATTTATATTTTGTGCTCATTCGAACAATACAGAATGTTCAAGACTATTTTATTTTTTATTATTCCTTCCATTCCTTTTAAGCTGTCATATATATTACATTTTTTGAAAGTCAATTTAATTAATTTTTAAATCTAAATTAAATTAAATTAATTTGATATTCAAAAGTCGCATGTTTTCACCTTTAATTTATTGCTAGCATATATATCCTTTTTGGACCCAATCTTTCAATTAGGAGGTAGAGATATTGAGTTAGGTTAGTTGGCACAGTCTAAAAGTCATCGAGATTTTGGTTACTACAGGTGGTTCAGAGTTGAGGAGGTTAGACGTGCTATTAGTAGGATGAAAAGAGGGAGGGCAATCGGACCTGATGGAATTCTGATAGATTTTTGGAAGAACATGGTCAAGGATGGCATAGAGTGGTTGACTAGACTGTTCAATGCTATTATGAAGACTGCC
>JBCEWC010008237.1:0-20259 GCA_038996855.1 Solanum aculeatissimum | reverse complement strand
ATGACCCTCCAAAGTAGACCCTCGAAAAAGGCTTCACTTGGAAATTTTGGATTTTGATACGGTTGCTCTAAAATTTGAGTTAGACCCATTTCCCACTCAATTTGACCCCCTAAGCAAGAATATGAAGTAGGATTTTCGAAAAACAAAATGGATTTTTAGATATAGCTAACATAAGTTTCCGATAACTTCTGAAGCACATTTTTAGGAACGTTTTGGGTCGTTTCACTTGAGTTATTGAAGGAATATGATATTGATATCTTGAACCACCCGTAAGCGCAAATGTGGTAGTGGATGATTTTGGCTACAAGACAATGGAAAGCACTTTTGGGCAGTTCGCAATACGACAAGGGGTAAGTAAAGATCTACGTCAATTAGCTAGCCTGGGGGTTAGCCTTCTTGAATCTCCAGAAGGAGTTATTGTGCAAAACACTGCAGAATCCTCTTTGATAGTGAAAGAGAAAGAGAAACTGTACATAGATCCCATTCTATCAGAGCTTAAGGAGAATGTACAATAAGGTATGACAAAGACATTTGACCTCACGCAAGAGGGAGTACTTCGATGTCAGAATAGATTGTGCATACCTGATGTAGATGGGATAAAAGGGAGAATTATGATGGAAGCACATCATTCAAGATACTCGGTTCATCCGGGCTCAACCAAAATATATCATGACTTGAATGAAGTGTATTGGTGGGGGGGAGGGGGAATGAAGAAGGATATTGCAGAATTTGTAGCTCGATGTCCAAATTGTCAACAAGTTAAAGAAGAGCACCAAAAGCCTGGGGGTTATTTGCAGCACATAGAACTTCCATTTTGGAAGTGGGACAAAATCAACATGGATTTTGTTACCGGGTTGCCTCGCGTATTTCGGAAGTTCGACTCCATCTGGGTAGTAGTTGATAGACTTACCAAGTCAGCGCACATTTTGCTAGTTAAAACTACTTATACAGTTGAAGAGTATGCAAGATTGAACATTAAAGAGATATTCTGGATACACGGAGTGCTTATCTCTATTATATCTGATATGGGAGCTCAATTCACAGAAAATTTTTGGAAGTCATTTCAGAGAAGTTTGTGGATGCAAGTGAATTTAAGTACAACTTTTCACCCTCAAATAGATGGTTAAGCGGAACGCATAATCCAAACACTTGAGGAAATTCTTTGAGCATGTATATTAGACTTCAAAGGTAGTTGGGATGATCATTTGCCACTTATTGAATTTGCTTACAACAATAGCTACTACTCGAGTATCAAGATGACACCTTACGAAGCCTTGTATGGGAGAAAGTGTAGATCGCCAATCGGTGGGTTTGAAGTAGGTGAAACTCCCTTATTTGGGCAAGATCTTGTTCATCAAGCTATGGAGAAATTTAAGGATAATACAGCAATAGTTAGCAACAACTCAAAGTTGATAGAAATCCTATATAGATGTTAGAAGAGGAGGAATAGAATTTTCCATAGGAGATTGGGTGTTCTTAAAGGTTTCTCCAGTGAAAGTGGTAATGAGATTTGGTAAAAATGGAAAACTCAGTCCACACTACATGGGACCATATAATATTGTTAAAAGAGTTGGCCAAGTTGCATATAAATTAGAGCTACCCAAGATCTTTCTATGGTTCATCCAGTTTTTCACATTTTAATGCTTTGAAAGTGCATAGGTGATCCATCTTGTATCACTCCAACCGAGGATGTACAGATTACAGAAGATCTCACTTATGAGGAAGTATCCATTGCTGTTATGGATAGACAAGTTAAGAAGTTAAGAAACAAAGAAGTAGCTTCCGTAAAAGTACTATGAAGGAACAAGCAAGTAGAGTAGGTTACTTGGGAAGCGGAAGAAACAATGAAATCCAAATACTCCCATCTCTTTCAGCCCAATAAGAAGGGTTAAAAAAATTAAAGTTGAAGAATTTACAAATAAGTATGTGTTTACATGTATTATGTAATATGTACCTTAGGCTTGAACTTGTTTGGGCTGACTAACCATACTACCATTTGGTGACAAATGTTCTTAAAGGGGGGGAGGATGTAACACCCCATATTTTCCACATGCTAGTACTATTTATACGATACTTGATGCAGCCTTGCGGTATAGGTGGTGGACTAAATTTTTTGTATGAATAGGGGAAATTTGAGTTGGGTTGGAGATGGCGCAATGTCCCACATGTTTCAGTGAGTGCGAGTCTAAGTTAAGCTTGATGATAGAATTTAAATTCTAGGTAACAAAGTGTTATTAGAGTTGAAGTTTAAAGCGAGATATTAAGATACAGCGCAAGGGATCAAGGATTGGGAAAATGGAGTAAAATTTATGAGTTGCTTGCTTGACTAAATTAAGCTGGCAAGTAGGTGCATCACCTTCTTGGACTTCTTGACCAAATTAATGAGAGATATAGTTGGATTACCTATCTAAGCTAAGTATCTTAATAAGGGGAAGCAGGTGCATCACCTACTTTGACCCTTTTGAGCAGCTTGACTTAAATAAGGAGTTGCATCACCTACTTGGCCATTTAGTGGCTGAAAATAAAGCAAAAAGAGGAGGTGTTAAGGGATTATTTTAAGGGCCAAAAAGGTCTTATAAAAAGGAAAGGATAGCTGGACATTTTATTCATTTTAACACACCAAAAAAATCAGATTAGACTCTAGCTTTCGTTTTTGTCTCAAAGGTTAAGGAGCAACAACCTTAGAATTCCTTTAGGGTTCTTGAAGAGACCCTTCTTGTTGCAGGCTAAGGTGAGTGAGAATACCTATAGATTTAGCTTAATTCTATCATGAAATACAAGGAAAACATGTTACTTATACTTAAATAGAAGTATAGGGCAGAATATTCTCTCAAGTGTTGTTCATTTCTCTTGATTATTAAGAGACTTTTGGCTTCTTGTTTGGTTTAATGTGTGAAGAGAAATTGATGTTCTTGAAGAAATTGAGTTAAAAAGGACAAGTTACAACAATTGAAATATGTTACTGCCACATCTTTATTTTTTGTCGACATAAGTTTAAGTACAATATTTTAAGCATAAGTGTCATGACCCGAGAGTAGGGCCTAGATGTGACTTGGCGAAAGAGAACTCGAGAGTCCTCGATTGAGCTATCCGAGCATCATCGCATACATCATTGGTTCGGAAGCACATAATACAATAAGTAACACATAAGTCTAAGGGATTTTGGGGCTTTGGACTCAAGCTATATGGGCATCACCGGGAATGGGATAAGCATGAATCACATAACACATAGCAATTATGTTCTAAGGGGCGGTAAGTATGACTCAAGCTATAGGAGAAAGCAGGGGCTAGGGACTTTCCACGTAAGCATATTCCCATCCGTCCAATCATAATAACATAAGTAAAATCATAATCAAAACGTAAGGAGTCATAAAAAAGCATAGATAGTCATAACATCTCAAATAAGCACATAGTATGGTGTACAATAGAATCTGATGTCCAATAATGCCTCTACATAGAATAAGACGGGGCCTCGAAATAACCTGGGCTCACCCTCAAGTCACAAGATAGATAAGACATAATAAATATAAGCTAGAAGGAGGTGGGTTTTTCCCTGGGAGTATAGGGCTCACCACGAGCAACAAGTCTGAGATCTCAACTAAGGGTCCAACGATGGATGAATGTCGTCTCCAGTACCTACACGGTTATATCATGTAGACAAAGAGTATGGGTTAGCACATAGAACTCATTAAGTATGCGGGCATGCCATGCACATGCACATGAACCTACTACAAAGCCAGATGGTGAGGGTATGTATATGTATAGAAAGAATATATATAATCAAGGAAAAGTATTATACCAATATTCCATGAAGTTCCATGATGCATGAATGCAAACCTACATATTCATACCGGGTATGTGACCTCAACCAACAACAAGGGAGACCAAGCGAGCTACTACTTAGAATTGGACTACTTGCCAGGTAGATCCCAAGCTACCCTAAATAGGGGGTAACAAAACAAGTCATCCTATCTTGGGAGAAATCCCATGTTGGCACATGGTTTGATAGAAAGGAGTATGGACCTTTGGAGATAGTCCACCCCTACTCCAATCCCTCGGTACTAAGTCTTATCCTACGGGAATACATATACATATACAAGCTTTCAAAATGGAGGTTCAATACTTCAAATCCACACAATGCAATGTTAGGCTAAAAAGCCAAATCGTATTTCAAATCTTTCCATAATTAGGTTAAAAAGCCAAACAAGAGTTCAAGTGTCAAGTCCAAGATCAATGCATAGGAGTAGGTCATTCTAACATAACAATATGGTGTAAACACCCAAGATGCTCAAAAAGTCATATCAAGACAAGATGTGATCACATTCTAGTCATATTCCATGTCTTACAAAAATCAAGTCAAATCATATCAAGTCTAGTGGGTCAAGCCCATATCAAGAGTTTCATCAAGTCAACCCTCCATGCTCATGAATTCAATGCATGAATGATCATTGAATAACATGGGCAATTGATATCAATATTTAAATAATCATAATGGAAATAGATTCATACTTAAAACATAGTGAAATCATCAATTAAAAACATAATTCATACTGCCCATGCTTGAATTGAAGAACAAATGGGACATGCACTTTTGCATCTTTATAAAATCAATGGAATTCAACAATTAAGGGCTTAATTCACTTTGAAATTAATAATTAAATATATCCCACTACTCAATTGAATTAAATCATTCATAATTTAAAAGACCCAATTTCAAAGAGAGCAAAATTCATCAAAATTGAAGAAGAAAGGTTTTGGGTCTTCATGGTTGAAAGGAGAACCATGAATCAATCCCATATACCTTGAACAATCAAGAAGAACAAGGAGAGTTTGATGAATAATTGAGCCTTCCCTTGATCCCCAAGTTAGCCTCCAATGGAACTTTGAGAGCAATTGAAAGGAATTGAGAGGATTTGAATTGAATGATAGTGAAAAGGGCTAAATCCGGAGTTGAGGAGGGTTTAAAAATGCTATAATGACCTTAGGATTAGTTAAAAATTATAATTAAATCATTAATGAAATGAGGACGAAAACTCCACCATCAAGACGATGCAAGACAAACCTGTTCACGGGTCTTGAGCCTCCACATGGCCCGTGAACCCCACCGTCAAGATGACGCAATCTGCAGAACGTTAACCTTATACATAGAATCGATATGTAGGCCAAGGCTATCCCGAAACACTTTACCATGCCTCGTGGGAGGTCACACGGCCTTCCCCACGGACTGTGAGTCCACACACGGCCCGTGAGCCTGCCGTGAGGTAGTGCCTTAGCCAATACTTCTCTTTCCTTTTTCCAGAATGCTTCCCTGTGCAGGCAGTCTCACTATGAAGGCCATAACTTCTACATCTGAACTCCAAATTGAGTGAAACCAAGTGCATTGGGAAGATAACTCAATGATCTTTGATTTGATAGTTTTTGGAACACACAATTTATCCAGTACCAAGAGAAATAGCCATTTAAAGTTAGTACTTCCACATGACATCAAGCAAAACTTAACTAACGCGATTTCTGCCAAGATGGTCATGCAAGAGAGACTCAGGAAACTCAAAAGCTAACCAAGATAGATTCAAATCAGTCCTCAAATGACATCACAAGGTCTGGGAAGTTTCAAGTTGTTACATCGTCTCCCTCTTGGGAACATTCGTACTCGAATGGGCTAGATCAAGGCTTGAAAGACAAGAAACATTACAATATAAAACATAATGCATCATTCATCATTTCAAAAGTCATTTAAAACTCATGTCAAAACATTATTCAAATCATTTTGTGCGCATGTATGCATGCCATGCTATGAAACTCAAGAATTAAAGTATTAGTACCATTCAGAAAGAAAGATAGACCCTGGTACGTTAGGATTGAGTAGACAGGAAAAGATAGGGGTATTGCTTCATCATGTTCAACTCTGCTTCCCACGTAGCACCCTCCACATGTTGGTTCCTCCAAAGCACTTTAACTGAAGCTACCACTTTGTTGTGAAGTTGTTTTATTTGCCTTTCCAAGATTTTAACCGATACCTCTTCATTAGTCAAGTTCTCCTCCACCGTAACATCATCCAAAGTTACAATTGCCTTAGGATTACCAACCAATTTCCTCAACATCGAAACATGGAACACCAGATGAATAGAACTCATATCCAAAGGCAACTCTAATCTCTAAGCCACATTGCCAACCCGTTCAACGATCTCATATGGTTCGACATACCGAGGGCATAACTTGCCCTTTTTGCCAAAATGCATATTGCCTTTTGTAGGTGACACCTTTACATAAACCCAATCACCCACATGAAATTTGAGGTCTCTTTTCTTAATATCTGGGTAAGACTTTTGGCGACTTTGAGCCATTTTCAACCTTTCTCGAAAGAACTTCACCTTCTCTATAGCTTCAACAACTAAATCCTGACCTAACAATGCCACCTTACCCAACTCGAACCATCCCACTGGGTATTTAAACCTCCTACCATACAAAGCTTCAAATGGAGCCATACCAATGCTAGCGTGGTAACTATTATTGTAGGTGAACTTGATAAGTGGTAGATGATCATCCCAATTTCCCTTGAACTCTAACACATAAGCCCTTATCATATCCTCCAAAGTTTGAATTGTCCTCTCGACTTGCCCATTAATTTGGGCATAGAAAGCGATTCTCAATTTAATCTTAGTGTCGACCCCTTTTAGAAATGATCTCCAAAAGTCAGAAGTAAATTGGGTACCACGATCTGACATGATAGACCTCGATATACCATGCAATCTCACCAATTCCCAAATATACAGTTTAGCATAATCTTTGGCATTATAGGTAGTTTTGACCGGTAGAAAGTGAGTCGACTTGGTCATTCGATCAACCACAACCCAAATAGAATCGAACTATTTATGAGTACAGGGTAGCCCAACTAAGAAGTCCATATTCACATCTTCCCATTTCCAAGTAGGAATCTCAATATCTTGGGCTAAACCACCAGGTCTTTGGTGTTCCACCTTCAGTTGTTGGCAATTCGGATACTCCGATACAAACTTGGCTATGTCCTTCTTCATTTCATGCCACCAATACACTTTTCTAAAGTCCCGATGCATCTTAGTGGATCCCGAATATATAAAATACTAAGAATTATGAGCTTCACTCATGATAACCTCCCTTAGTCCATTGATATTTGGAACACACAACCGATCTTAATACCGTAGCACGCCATCTCCCCCTTGGGAGAAAACCTCTATCTTCTTTTCGGCAAGCAACTTCTTCAACTGCACCAAGGAAGGATCCAAATCCTATTTTGCTTTTACATCAACAATCATAGAAGACTCAAACCCCTTTTGAACAAGAAGGCCACTATTATTTGAGTCGGTCAATCTAACACCCAACCTAGCCAAATGGTGCACATCCCTCACCAATTCCTTCTTCCCTTCATCCACATGTGACACACTACCCATGGATAGCCTACTGAGGGAATCCGCTATGATATTTGTCTTACCAGGAAGATATAGAACAATCATGTCATAATCATTGAGTAGTTCTAACCATCTTCTTTTTCTCAAGTTAAGATCACTTTGAGTGAACACATATTGAAAACTCTTATGATCGGTGAAAACATCAACATGAACTCCATACAAGTAATGTCTCCAAATCTTTAAAGCAACTACCATCGCCGCCAACTCAAGATCATGGGTCGCATAGTTTTATTCATGAACCTTTAATTGTTGAGATTCATAAGCTATCACCTTACCGTGTTATATGAGAACACATCCCAACCAAATTCGTAAAGCATCACAATACATCACAAATCCATCTAATCCATTCGGCAAGGTCAAGACAAGAGCTAATGTAAGTTAGTTCTTCAAAGTTTGAAAACTCCTCACACTCATTTGACCACACAAACTTAGCTTTCTTTTGAGTCAACTTAGTTAACGGGGACACAATGAAAGAGAATCCCTCAACAAATCTCTGATAATAATTGGCTAACCCAAGGAAAATTCAGATATCAGAAGGAGTCAACGGTCTAGGATAATTCTTTATAGCTTTGGTCTTCTTAGGATCAACCTTAATACCATCACCGTACACCATATGACCAAAGAAAGCAACTTCCCCCAATAAAAACTCACATTTACTAAACTTAGCAAATAATTTCTTTTCTCTCAAGGTCTGAAGCACCAACCTCAAATGATCCATGTGTTCCTGCTCATTTTGGGAGTAAATTAGGATATCATCAATAAAGTCCACCACAAATTGTCGAGGAATATCTTAAATACCCAATTTATGAGATCCATTAATACTGATAGGGCATTGGTCAATCCAAATGACATCACTATAAATTTGAAATTCCCATACCGAGTTTTGAAAGCCATTTTGGGAAAATCACACTCCCTCACCTTCAACTAGTGGTAACCCGAACGAAGATCTATCTTAGAGAAGTGAGTGGCTCCTTAGAGTTGATCAAACAAATTATCTATCTTGGGTAATGGGTACTTATTCTTGATGTTCACCTTATTCAACTACCGATAATCAATACATATTCAGAGTGATCCATCCTTCTTCCTCACAAATAACACAGGAGCACCCCAAGGTGAAATACTCGGGTTGATAAAGCTTTTCTCCAATAAGTCCTTCAACTGATCCTTGAACTCCTTTAGTTTAGTTGAAGGCATACAATAATGAGAAATGGAAATAGGTTGAGTATCTGGAAGGAGATCTAGATCAAAATACACCTCTCTTTCAAGAGGGATATCGGGCAAATCTTTAGGAAACTCATTAACCATTGGAACTGACTCAGGAGTAGGAGACTCGGTTTTGATATCTCTAACTCTCACAATATGGTAGATGCACCCCTTGCAAATTATTCTCCAAGTTTTGAGGTAGGAAATAAACTGACCCCTAACTACGAAATCACTACCCTTCCATTCCAAAATAGGTTCATTAGGAATATGGAATCTAACTTTCCTAGTCCTATAATTGATCGAGACATATGACACATGCAACCAATCTATCCCAAGAATAACATCGAAATCATACATCTTAAGCTCTATAAGATCACCGGGAAAGACTTTATGCAACACTAAAATAAAATAACCCTGATACACCTTTTGGGCAACAATAGACTCACCCACGAGAGTATAAACTGGATAAGGTTCTCTTAAATTTTCAGGATTCAAACCAAATTTAACAGCCAACAGAGGAGTCATAAAATATAAATTTGCACCTGGATCAAGAAAAGCATAACCATCAACATCAAAGACAGTCACAACATCTGGATCTTCATCCACCTCTTCTTAGGCATGAAGAGCATAAAACCTATTATTTCTGGGAGCACTACCAACTTGAGCCTTTGGTTTTCCTTGACCACCTAGAGTCACTTGATCATTCTTTGTGTTTCTTGGACAATTGGCAACTTTGTGGTTCATACTTCCACACCCAAAGCAAGCACCAAAAATCTTCCTACATTTACCCAAATGGTTTCCCCCTGACTGGCCACAACGGGGAGGCCACAGTCCACCCCTAACTGGTGCCTTAGAAGGAGGTACCCTAGAGTTGGAAAACTTCATATTCAAACAATGGCTTTGTTGGAATCGGTCATTTCCACCATCGCTCCTAGAATTGGAGAACACACCATCAAACTAGGTCTTCTTGGAATCGTTCACCTTTCTCTCCTTGAGTTTCTCTCCTAATCTGTTCAACATAAGTCATAAGCCTGGATATATCCATTTCCCGAATAATAAAATTGGTGTGACATTCTTTTACCACCAAATCAGAGACCCCATAAATAAACTTGTGCATCCTTGCACGGGGATCCGCCACTAGCTGTAACGATAAGAAAATTTTTGAACTTTGTATTGGTGGTTCAAGGTATATTTTGAAATTTTTATGGTTGATTAGTGATTATCATGGATTCTATTTAATTGGTCGTATTTAAAGGAATCGTGTTGGTTGAGTTTTGTATGGAATCGTGTGGAAGGACTGACTTTGGATGGCCATATCTCTTGGTACGAGATGAACTATATGGACCACGAGATATCCAATCGAATATCTCTGAGTTATCGTTGCAATAAAATTGGTTTCACTTGATTCGGAGTTCGAATGTAGAAGTTATGACTATTACAGTGAGACTTCCCGTGCACGAAAGTGTTCTGGAAAAAAGTAAGTTGTTTTAGGACTAAGGCACTACCTAATAGGAGGGACCACGGGTCGTGTGGAGGATCACAACCCATGGGCCCCTCCGTCTACTGATCCAGCGAGTTCCAGGGATGTTAGACCAATTCCTCGGACCAAGTGAAACTCCAAGACACTTCACGGTCTGTGTGATGCCTCACGGTCCATGAGGGGCCTTCGTGGAGTGGTCGAGAGACTGCCTAGACCCTAGGGCCAGGAATCCGGACCAAGTAAGGCTCCACGGACTAGTGTACATTCCGTGTGTAGCTTCACGGACCGTGAGTCCTATCGTGGAGTGGTCCAGAAAGTCTTCCAAGACTTCAAAAAAAGGCATGAACTAAGTTAAGCTACACAGTAGGGTTCACGATCTGTGAGCCACTACACGGACCGTGTGGGTGCTTCCGTCAGCGACTGTTCCAGTTATCTTCTCTGTTTCACTAATGGTTAAATGGTAATTTTAGTTATTCCGAGGGCCATTTTAGTCTCTCTAAACTCTCCTAAAAACCCATAAATTGAACCCTAATTCATTTTAATTCGTTAAAGCTCTCAATTCCTCTCCCAAATTCTGTCAATTTTCTCTCATCTTCTATTGGAGACCAAGCTTGAAATTAGGGAAAACTCAAGTCTTCATCCTTCCCAATCTTCTTGTTAAATTCAAGGTATGTGGGCTTAATTCATAGTTTCTCTTTCAACCATGAAGACCCAAAATCATTATTCTCACATTTTGATGAATTATGATTTTTTTTAAATGGGTATTTTAAGTTAAGAATGATTTAGTGATATTAAAGTGTGGGTTGTTCTTATTTAATGATTTAAAGATAAACCAAGCCTTTAATTGATGAATTCCTTTGATTTAAGGAAGGTACAAGTATGCATGTCCCCTTACTCTTTAATCCTTGCATGGGTAGTGTCAAATTGAGATTTAATTGTTGATTTAACCTTGCATTTCTTATGAATTCTTCTTAATGTGGATTTAAATTGTAAATTCTAGTTACCCATGATTTTCTCATTATCAATCCTGACATTTGCATACATGAACATTGATTTCATGAAGAATATGATGTGGGCTATGTCCCAAATATGTTTATGACTATGATTTGAACAAGTATGGGTTATGACAAGAATGTGATCACATAATGTCTATGATATGGCTCTCTGAGCAATTATGGGTGTTTACACCAATATGATTTGACAAGTATGGAGCTACTCCTATGCATGAAGTTTGACATGAAAGCGTATTTGGGTTTTTAGCCCAATAAAGTATGATTATGAGATGTGTTGACTTTTTAGTCACGTATGCATGAATATAAAATAAACGATTTGGCCTTTCAGCCTAATTATGCATGGTATGATGTCAAGTGTTTCCATTCTATTTTAAAGGCATATATATGTATACGTATTCTTATGGGATGATGACTTAGTACCGAATGGGATTGGAGTAGTAAGTGGGCTATCCCCAAGGGTCCCACTCCTTTCTCTCAACTATGTGCCAACATAGGTTATGCAACCAAAATAGGTGGTCCCATAAGGTATGTTATAATATGATATGATATGTTAAGGAAATCCTTATTAAATGACTAGGTCGTAAGGAAGGTGTCTATCGCACCGAAATGACTGGGTCGTAAGGTATGGTGTAGGTTACCTTTGGCAAGTAATTTTCTCTCATGCGATGGGAGGCCTCATCGAGCAAGTTCATGTTGTATCTCACATGAGTTTGGATGTCGATTATGGTCTCATCCCCTATACTATAAGCATTATGGCATTTCATGCATTATGGATTTCATGGCATATTGATATACTATCCTTTCCTATATACTTCTTCTATATATGTGCCCTTGTCATCTAGCTTGTGGTTGGCTCGTGTTCATATACATCGCATGCCCACATACTTAGTGCATTATTATGTGTTAACCCATACTCTTTGTCTACATGCTCTGACCATGTAGGGACTGGAGGTGACTTTCATCCCCCGTTGGATGGCTAAATGAGAATTCTTAAAGTTAATACTTGTGGTGAGATATACTCCAAGGGCAATACCCACTTTCATCTACCTTGTCTTTACTTTATGTTTCTTTACTTTATTACTTGAGGGTGTGCCCGGAATATGTTGTGGCCCCGTCTTATCTTATGTAGAGGCATTATTGGACATATTGAACTCTATTGTATGTTATGCTATGTCTTACTTCTAATGATTTGGCTATCTATGTTAAGTGATGGTATCTTATGTTATGCATTCGTTTCCACTTATGCTATTATGATACGTTAGGATTGGGAATGTGCTTATAAGGAAAGTCCATAACCCTGCTTGCCCCCATAGCTTGAGTCATACTTACCCGCCCCTTAGAACATAATTGCTATGTGTTATGTGATTCATGCTTATCCCATTCCCAGCAACATCCCCATAGCTTGATTCCAAAGCCCCAAAATCCCCTAGACTTATGTGTTATTTTTTATGTTTACATGCTTCTTAACTGATGATGTGTGCGATGATGCTATGATGGCTTGATCGAGGACCCTCGAGTTCTCCTTCTCCATATCACATCTAGGACCTACTCTCAAGTCGTGCCAAAGATAGTATCAGATCCCTAAATTGTAAAGGATCCTCGGAGTCCAACATGCTGCATCAATTAGAGTCTTGTTCATGGGTGTGATACACGCCACACTTTTGAACGAGAGGTTATGACGACGTTTTAGGAATTCTCTCACTTCATTGTCCCCTTACGTCGTGCTATGTACTATTTATGAGACTTCTTTAATGTTGGTATTCTTGTCGCTCTTTCAGAAGATGCCTCCCAGAAGAGCTCCCCTCCCCTGACAGGTTTTGGTCAATGAGGAACAGGTCCCTCGTGAACCTATGGAGGAACAAGTGACCCACGCTGAATTTCGGAACGTGGTGTCTAAGTTGGCCCAAGTGGTGGCTAATCAAGCCCGTCCAACTAATCCCATGAATAGTGGCACTCTAGCTTCTAGGGTAAGGGAATTCACCCAGATGAATCCTCCAGAGTTCTTTGGTTCAAAGGTTGATGAGGATGCCTAGGAGTTCATTGATGTGCTTGCAAAGGTGTTGACTATTATGGGTGTCAGTTCTGAGGAAAAAGCTGAGTTGGTTGCGTATCAGTTGAAAGATGTGGCTCAAGTGCGGTACAATCAGTGGTTGGTGGAAAGAATGGTAGATGTCAAGTTTGGTTGGGAGGAGTTAAAGATGGTCTTCCTGGACTGATTCTTCCCCCTTGAACATTGGGAAGCCAAGATGAATGAGTTCATTAATCTTCGACAAAGTAGCATGACTGTGAGGGATTGTTCCCTCAAATTCACTAAGCTTTCAAAGTATGCTCCTATGCTAGTTGTTGATCCCCATACAAGAATGCACAAGTTCATTTTGGGTATTTTTGACTTGGTGGTGAAAGAATGTTGTACCGCTATGCTCATTAAGGACATGGATATCTCATGGTTGATGACCTATGCTGAACAGATTGAGAGTGAGAAGCTTAATGAGCGAAGGGTGAATGACTCCAAGAGAGCCCGGTATGATAGTGGCTTTTCCAACTCTAAGGGTGGTGGCAGATTTGGTCGATTCTAACAAGGCCAAGGTTCAAATGTGAGGTTTTCTAACCCAAGGGTGCCTCCTCCTAAGTTACAAGTTGGGGGTAGTCCACGAATTCCCCGTTGTGACCAGTGTGGGAAGAACCATATGGGTGATTGTAGGAGAGTTTTGGGTGCTTACTTTGGGTGTGAGGGTTTGGACCATAAGATTTTTGGTTGTCCCAAGGGTGCAAAGAAAGATCAAATGGCCCCCGGTGGTCAAGGGTAGTCGAAGGCTCAGATTGTTGGTGCTCCCAGGAATAATAGGTTATATGCTCTTTATGCCCGACAGGAGGTGGAGGAAGCTCCAGACATCGTGACTGGTATGTTAAGAATCTTTGATTTTGATGCTTATTTTTTACTTGATCTAGGTAAAAATTATTTTTTTGTGACTCCTCTGTTGGTTGTTAAATTTAGCTTAAGCCCTGAAACCCTAAGGGAACCTTATTCGGTATATACTCCCGTAGGTGAGTCTATTGTTAGCCGAAAAGTGTATCGGGATTGTCCTATCTTTGTATTGCATATGGTCTTCCCCGGTGATCTTGTAGAACTTGAGATGTATGACTTTGATGTTATTCTTGGGATGGATTGGTTGCATGCCTCGTATGCCTTGATTGATTGTAGAACTAGACAAGTCAAATTTCAAGTTCCTAATAAACCTGTGTTGGAATGGAAGGGTAGCGATTTCGTGGTTAGGGTTCAGTTTATTTCTTACCTCAAAGCCCGGAGAATGATTTATTAGGGGTGTATCTACCATATTGTGCGGGTTATAGATGTGGAGGGTGAGCCACCTACTCTGGAATTAGTTTTGATGGTTAATGAGTTTCCCGATGTGTTTCTCAAGGACTTGCCCGATATTCCCCCTGATAGAGAATTGGATTTTGGCATAGACCTCCTTCCGGATACTCAACCTATTTCTATTCCTCCTTATCGTATGGCTCCAGCTGAGTTAAAAGAGTTGAAGGATCAGTTAAAGGATTTACTGGAGAAAGGTTATATTAATTAGACCGAGTATTTCACCTTGGGGTGCTCCCGTATTGTTTGTGAGGAAGAAGAATGGTTCTCTTCGATTGTGTATTGATTATTGATAATTAAATAAGGTGACCATTAAGAATAGGTACACATTGCTCAGAATCGATGATTTTTGTGATCAACTTCAAGGAGCTACTCATTTCTCTAAGATAGATCTTCGATCGGGCTACCATCAGTTGAAGGTCAGGGATTGTGATATCCCAAAGACGGCTTTCCAGACTCATTATGGCACTTTGAGTTTGTAGTGATGTAATTTGGTTTGACCAATGCTTTGGCGGTGTTTATGGATCTCATGAATCGGGTGTTCAAATCGTTCCTTGAATTTTTTGTATTGGTCTTCATTGATGATATCCTAATTTACTCTCGGAGTGAGCGAGAGCATATGGGTCACTTGAGGTTGGTGCTTCAAACTTTGAGGGAGAAGCAATTATTTGCCAAGTTTAGCAAGTGTGAATTTTGGTTGGGAGAAGTTGCATTTCTTGGTCATGTGGTGTCCGGTGATGGAATTATGGTTGATCCTAAGAAAACCGCAGCAGTGAAAGATTGTCCTAGACCGTTGACTCCTTTGGATATTCAAAGTTTCCTTGGATTTTCCGGTTATTATCGGAGGTTTGTTGAAGGATTTTCTTCCATTGCATCCCCGTTGAACAAGTTGACTTACAAGAAGGCTAAATTTGTGTGGTCGAGTGAGTGTGAGAAGAGCTTCAAGACCTTAAAGGATCGATTCACATCGGCTCCTGTTTTGACCTTACCTAGTGGGTTAGATGGGTTTGTGGTGTATTGTGATGCTTAACGAACTGGGTTGGGTTGTGTGCTTATGCAACATGGTAAAGTAATAGCTTATGGGTCTCAAATATTGAAGGTGCATGAGCAAAATTATCCGTCCCATGATCTTGTGGTATTTTCTCTAAAGATTTGGAGACATTATCTATATGGGGTTCACGTGGATGTTTTCACCGATCACAAGAGTTTGCAATATGTATTCACCCAAAGGGATCTTAATTTGAGACAAGGGAGATGGTTGGAACTTCTTAAGGATTATGACATGAGTGTATTTTATCATCCCGGCAAGGCGAATGTTGTGGCAGATACCCTTAGTAGGCTATCTATGGGAAGTGTGTCGCATATGGATAAGGGGAAGAAAGAGATAGTGAAAGATGTGCACCATTTGTCTAGATTGGGTGTTAGGTTGGCCAACTCAGAAAATGGTAGTATTCTTGTTCAAGGCGGATCCGAGTCTTCCGTGGTGATTGATGTTAAGGCAAAGAAAGACTTAGATCCTTCCTTGGTAGAGTTAAAGAAATTGGTTGCCGAAGGAAAGATTGAGGTTTTCTCCTAATGGGGATATGGTGTACTATGGTACCAAAATCGATCGTGTGTTCTGGATGTTGACAGCCTAAAGGAGATTATCATGAGCGAAGCTCATAATTTCCAATATTCTATTCATCTGGGATCCACTAAGATGCATCAAGATTTGAAGGAGTTGTATTGGTGGCATGGCATGAAGAAAGACATAGCCAAATTTGTGTCGGAATATACAAATTGTCAAAAGTGAAGGTGGAACAACAAAGGCCCGGTGTCCCAGCCCAAGATATTGGCATTCCTACTTGGAAGTGGGAGAATGTGAATATGGACTTCATAGTATGGTTGCCTCGTACTCGTAAATAATCTGACTCGATATGGGTTATTGTTGATCAGATGACTAAGTCGACTCATTTGTTACCGATCAAGACTACTTATAGTGCCGAAGAGTATGCTAAGATGTATATCCGAGAGTTGGTAAGGTTGCATGGTATATCAAGGTCAATTATATTGGATCGTGGTACTCAATTTACTTCTTATATTTGGAGGTCGTTTCAAAAGGGACTTGGTACTAAGATCAAATTGAGCACCACCTTCCATCCCCAAATCGATGGACAAGACGAATGGATAATTCAAACCTTGGAGGACATGTTAAGGGATTGTGTGTTGGAGTTCAAGGGAAATTGGGATGATCATCTATCGCTTATTGAGTTTGCCTATAATAATAGTTTCCATGCTAGCATTGGTATAGCTCCATTTAAGGGTTTGTATGGTAGAAGGGGTAGATCCTCGGTGGGTTGGTTTGAGATAGGTGAGGCGATATTGTTAGGCCCAGACTTAGTGATTGAGGCCATAGAAAAGGTGAGGTTGATTAGGTAAAGGTTGAGGACGGCTCAAAGTCGCCAAAAGTCCTATTCGGATGTTAGGAAGAGGGATCTCAAATTCTATGTAGGTGATTGGGTTTATGTGAAAGTATCTCCTATGAAAGGCATCATGTGATTTGGTAAAAATGGCAAGTTAAGCCCTCGGTACATTGGACCACACGAGGTTGTTAAGCGTGTTGCAAGGTGGCTTATAGGTTGGATTTGCCTCCGGAGATGAGCTCTATTTATCCGGTGTTCCATATTTCAATGTTGAGGAAATCGGTCGGCAACCCTACGGAAATTACACCTTTGGGGGGTGTGGCGGTTGAGGAGAATTTGACTTATGAAGAGGTACCAGTTGAAATTTTGGATAGGCAAGTGAAGCGGATTCGCAACAAAGAGGTGGCTTCGGTTAAGGTGCTTTGGAGGAACCAACATATGGAGATTGCTACATGGGAAGCGGAGTCAGACATGATGGAGTGATACCTCTATCTTTTCCAATCTACTCAAGCCTAAGGTACTAGGTTCTATCCTTTATAATGGTCCTAATTCTTTAAATTATTAAGTTTCATGACATTGCATGCATACATGAGAATGAATATGATTCAAATGATGTTTTGACATGAGTTTTAAATGGCTTTGAAAATGATGCATGATCCCGTATAAGTTATGATGAAAATGTTTCTTGCTTGATTGACTTCCTTAAGTCGTGGTTTAGCTCATTCAAGGACGAATGTTCCCAAGGAGGAGATGATGTAACGACCCAAAAAATTTTAAACTTTATATTGGTGGGTCAAGGTCCATTTTGAATTTGTTATGGTTGATTAGTGATGATCATGGATTCTATTTAAGTGGTCGTATTCAAAGGAATCGTGTTGGTGGAGTTCTGTATGGAATTGTGTGGAAGGACTGACTTTGGATGGCCATATCTATTTGTACGAGATCCACTGTGTAGGCCACGACATATCAAATCAAAGCTCTCTGAGTTATCTTCGCAACAAAATTAGTTTCACTTAATTTATAGTTCAGTTTTGGAAGTTATAACCATTTCAGTGAGATTGCCTGTGCACGAAAATGTTCTAGAAAAAGGAAAGTTGTTTTAGGACTAAGGCACTGCCTTATGGGAGGGACCACGGGCTGTGTGGAGGCTCACAACCCGTGAGCCCCTCCGTGGACTGATCCAATGAGTTCCAGGGGTGTTAGACCAAGGCCCGGACCAAGTGAAGCTCCACGGACCATTTCATGGTCCGTGTGATGCCCCACGGTCCTTGAGGGGCCTTCGTGGAGTGGTCCAAAGACTGCTTAGACCCCAAGGGACAGGACTCTGGACCAAGTGAGATACCACAAACCAATGTATTGTCCGTGTGCAGCTTCATGGACCATGAGTCCTGTCGTGGAGTGGTCCATAAAGTCTTCCAAGATTTCAAGCCAAGGCATGAACCAAGTTAAGCCACACGGTAGGGTTCACGGTCAGTGAGCCACTACACGGACCGTGTGGGTGCTTCTATCAGCGACTGTTCCAGTTATTTTCTCCATTTCATTAATGGTTATATGGTAATTTTAGTTATTCCTAGGGCTGTTTTAGTCTCTCTAAACTCTCCTAAAAACCCCTAAATTGAACCCTAATTCATTAAAGCTCTCAATTTCTCTCCCAAATTCTCTTAATTTTCTCTCATCTTCCATTGGAAACCAAGCTTGAAATTGAGGAAAACTCAAGTCTTCATCAGAATCTTCTCAATCTACTTGTTAAATTCCCACATACCTTGAACAATCAAGAAGAACAAGGAGAGTTTGATGAAGAATTAAGCCTTCCCTTGATCCCCAAGCTAGCCTCCAATGGAACTTTGAGAGCAATTGAGAGGGTTTGAATTGAATGATAGTGAAATGGATAAATCAGGAGTTTAGGAGGGTTTAAAAATGCTAAAATGACTTTAGGATTAGTTAAAAAATACAACTAAACCATTAATAAAATGAGGAAGAAAACTGAAACTGTCGCTGAAGAAGTGCACTACATGACAATGTAGTGACTCACGGCCCGTGAGCCCTGTCGTAAGGCCTCACTTGAAGACGAGCATCAATCTAGCAACGGATAGGAAAATTTGAAACGTCACCCACACGGTCAACTACACGGACCGTTAGGGGCCATACGGTCCATGAGTCTCTTCTATGAAGCCATACTTGGAACAACTTTGCCCACGAAGATCCCGTACTTAGAGAAATTCTCTTCTCGCAACCACACGGCCAGGCACATAAGCCGTGAGGCTTCACACGGACCGTGAGGTGGTACGTGGAGCCTTCCTTGGCTCAGAGTCTTGGTTTCTTACTGGAACACCACAAGAACCCGTTCATGGGTCTTGAGCCTCCACACGGCCCGTGAGCCCCACCGTCAAGATGACACAATCTTTGAAACGTTAACCTTATACATAGAATTGATTTGTAGGCCAAGGCCATCCCGAATTGATCCGTAGGCCAAGTCCATCCCGAAACACTTTACCACTCCTCGTGGGAGATCACATAGCCTTCCCCATGGATCGTGAGTCCACACACGGAACGTGAACCTGCCGTGAGGCAGTGCCTTAGCCAATACTTCTCTTCCCTTTTCTAGAATGTTTCCCTGTGCAGGCAGTCTCAATGTAAAGGACATAACTTCCACATCTGAACTTCGAATTGAGTGAAACCAAGTGTGTTTAGAAGATAACTCAAAGATCTTCAATTTAATAGGTTGTAGCCCACACAGTTCATCCTGTACCAAGAGATATAGCTATTTAAAGTTAGTACTTCCACAAGACATCAAGCAAAACTTAACCAATGTGATTTCTTCCAAGACGGTCATGCAAAAGAGACTCGGGAAACTAAAAATCTAACCAAGATAGATTCAAATCAGTCCTAAAACAACATCACAAGGTCCAGGAAGTTTCAGGTTGTTACAGTAAGTTTGACAGGAACTCGTGGGAGGATGACCGGGAACTATGGTCTCACGTCCTCCATGTACATTGGAATGCTTTTGGACTATTTGGGTGTGTAAATATATTAAAAATAGTTTGGTTAATGTTGGAAAAGGGTGTGAATTATTGGTGTTGAAATATTAGAGAAGGGTTGGAATATTACACTACTTAATTATGTGTTGCGTGGAGTCATTATGTGTTATACCTTGTGAACTTTTATAAGTGTATTATGGAACTAAAAACAAGTTGAGTTACACTATGTATACAAAAAATACGTATGACACAAATGTAATTAGAGGAGGAAGGGTTGAAAGAACACCCTTAGGTGGTAATTATGAATTTGCTGCCTGGATGTTATTTTGGCTAAGATTGAACTTCCAACACATGTTTATTAGCTA
>JBCEWC010008236.1:0-20259 GCA_038996855.1 Solanum aculeatissimum | reverse complement strand
TGTCTAAATTTACCCATAAGTTAACAATCATAGTTATCAAAAAGTCCAAAATACTCATTTAAATTTACGAGAAGGATATTTTATAAAAATAACAGGACTAATTATCTAAATGACCTAACGGGTCATTACAGTTTAGTGATCTCATCACACAAGGACAAGTCTAGTAGAGTCTTGTGGAATGGTACGGGGACACCTTGACTTTTCTTTGAGAGGCTACAGGACCTTAGGAAAACTAAGTTCTTTATTTCTTTCGTGTTATTACTTGAATCAAATTGGTATCTAGGTGATACCAATTGGTATCTAGGGTATCTGATCTTTTTTTTAAACTCTAAATCGTGTAACAGAGTTACTTTCTAAAAAAACTTATTAAGATTCATGTGTTTACTCAGATTTGTTCGACTACCTCTCATACTTAAAGCCATTGGAACCAAAAAACTCAGATCCTTATTAATGAGTTACCTTCAAATAAAGTATTTAGAAAGTAAAGAGACTGCATCAGGCTTGAGAGGAGCCAATTAGTGTGCTTAAGTTTATCGATCTGAAATAATGCACTCCTATTCATGTGAGTCATGTGTTTGAGCTAGAGTAAGATATGATGTACTTTTAGACTATGTTCTCCGAACCATTCTTCAGATGTTATCCTTGAGAAGGTGGTTTAGTTATGCCTATAAACACTTAGTGGTATTTGATTCCCCTGAGAGAAAGTGATTGAAGGCTTTTATAAAGTATAAATGGTAGAATGATTCTAGAGTTAGAAAAATATAGAAACCATGAAGAGTCAGAATAGTAGATGATTGAAGTAAGTAGTTAAGATTCAAGCATATGTTCACATCAAATTCTAGATTTGTCTCTATCTGGCTCTCCTCTAGTGTTTTTAAATAGAAAAATTATAGTAACAATGAATTTTAAGTAGGTTAAAAATAGCTCAAAATCTCAAATTTAGACCTAAAGCAGCAAAATCTAGACACATATAACATTTCTATGTAGAAAAAACTTACTTTTCACAGAAGTATCACATCAAAAAAATATAATTGGCTGCCAAAAAAATAGAAAAAAATAAAGTATTAGAATAGAAGTGCAAAAAAATCAAGAGACTGACCTTGAATTGATTTTTCTTTTTCTTTTTTCGATTCTTTGATAGCTAAAAAGTGGTGATTGTGTGAGTATTATATTGAAAGAGTTTGATGACATATGTTGGATTGGAATTTGCATGATATGCAGGTGGCAGTACAAATGACACATAAAATGAAATGGATGAAACAGTAAATTTAGTCTTATTTATTATTCTCTCCATTTTAATTTATATGAATTAATTTGACTTCACACGAAATTAAAAAAAATTATGACTTAAATCATAGATATTTGTGTAGTTATAAGTTATTTCTGTCACGCCCCGGGAGGGTATCCTTGGCGTGGCTGGAACTCAGAGACTATTACTTGCTCCCAAGCGAACCAATTGGCTTCATCACATTCCTTTAATCACAATCTAATAGCAGAAGACATCAATAATAAAGAATACTCAACGAAATGAAATGATAATATGATAATCAAAACTAAAAACCAAACAATCTGTCCATCAACTAAGTAAGACTAGTATGAAAGAAAACTAGCCCAAAAGCATAATCCCATCACAACTCAATAGTCTAGTCTATGAAGCCTCTAAACATCTGACTAAGTGGTATCAATGACAGGTCCATGGCTACCTCAAAATAGAATAAAATAAGTCTAAACGCAAAGCTAGAAAGAAACATGACATCCTCCAAAAGTGGGAGAACACACCAATTAGTTAACTGCAACTAGGTCCTCAGCGGGGCACATGTTGATGACCACTAGTACCTGTCTCTGTATCATGAAAAGATGCATGCCCAAATGGACGTTAGTATGTGAAATATATGAGTATATAAAATGGTAGAATAAAACATGTGAAGGTAGAATAACATCAACTCAAAATAGCTCAACTCAAGAAGTAGGAAACTCAATCATCAAATCAAAAGTCAAAAGTAAGAATGCAGTTTAGACAATGAACACACATGTACCATCTAGTTCAATCCACTCAAAGTACTATGAAGGTCTATTTGAGAGTTTTTCTAATCGACAATCATCACCCATGAGTCGGTGATGATACAACAAAGCAATGTAGTTGTCACATCCTTTCAATACCTTGTCAGGGTAGAGGACATCCTATCAGTGGATCCACAATAATAACATCAAGTCCTCTTTTGGGACTAAAGGGAAATATCCATTTTTATGGTTCAATCCTCTCCAACGCTGGCCACGTAGTTATTGAGTTCGAGTTGGACTTACTCTTACTCAATTCGGTGCTCAATACTCCTCCCAAGACTCAATATGCACATAATACATCAACCCTAAGGTTAGCTCATTCATCTAGTCTCATTGGACATTTATCAACTCTATTCATCACATCAACTATCACTCTTTGGCTAGGAACATTATTTTAAGGTTCAACTCTTGACTCATAAAAACTCTCTATCATGCATCATTCTAACTCATAGCATTTAGGAAGCAAAGATAGAGTTAAAGCATTTAGGAATTTCATAGGCTATTTAGGCTCAATTTATACTCATGCATACTCATTTACGTGTAATATGTTAAAATAATAAGAATTCAGTCTAGGGTTCATATAGAAAAGCAAAATCATCAATTTCAAGTATTTAATTCATAAAAGCTATAATTCATGCAAAATTATATAAGAATACATTAGAATTTAAGAAAACCTTCAAGAAATCTTCATGGAATACTCAATTCACTAACAATTCCATCAACTCGAATTATGGGGCACATGGAAGAACAAAATCCATGTTTTAGTTAGTGTTACATACCTGAAAATTTGTCTTGGAACAGCTTGGAAGAATTCTCAAGTTTTTGCTTCAAACCCTAGATTGTTTCTCCCTTGAAGCCTTGTTCTAAGTTGGAGAGGGTGTTTTTGAATAATTTTACTGATTAGATACGTTTTAGGACTTGTTTAGGTATAAAAACTCAAATTTAGGCCTTAAAAGGGTGGAAAAAATACCAAAATAACCCTGTAGAAAAAGCTATGAAAAGTTGTCCACGACCCATAGAAACTTCCAGGATCCGTAGGAACCATTCCGTGAACTTTTGGGCAAATTTTTGAGGTTACTGAATCATTTCACGAGCCCAATTTGCGGCCCATAGAAGTTTCTCTGACCCGTAGCTGGATTTGTAAAGTCTGGGGCTCAAAAACTAATTTTCAGTACTTTTTACCACAAGATGCCAGACGGGCCGTACTTTCATCCACGGCCCGAAATAGGTTTCGTAGGTCAACTCTGCATCTGGCAGTCTTCAGTAAAACGGTCATAACTTTTGATTCTGAACTTCAAATGAGGTGAAACCAATTGCGTTGGAAAGTTAATTCAAAGAGATTTCATTTGGTAGGTTATGGGACACCTAATTCTCTGTTTGGTAAGAGTTATGATCATTTAAAGTTGACCCTTGCATAATCTAACACTAAAAACTCAATTTATAGGAAAGTTTTGAACTCGGCTAAGTGCTAGGAGTCTCTTATGACCCTAATACGCTTCTCATATGTAAGAATGAGTCTCGAAGCATAGGTGCATGTAAGAATAGAGCTATGGGGTGTCACAATTTCATTATGAATAAAATAGATATCTTAAAATTAAATTATTAATAAATGTAAAATTTATCGTTTTTTTGGACTGACTAAAAAAAATAACATAAGGTTAAATTAAACAAAAGCAATACTGAACCCCTATTCACAAGCTTGAAGAAGGATGAATTATGAAAAAACGGATTGATAAAGATAAAAGTTTAATCTTTTTTCTGCAAGTAAATTAAAGCATGATCATTTATATTGATTCATGTGAGATACATATGCAGCGCACATATTCAGACACTAATATATAAGACAATACAAAAAACATGCTTGGATGTAGTACAACAGGTCACTATATTTTGCAGTTTCTTCTATGTTGACAAGAAGAAATTGCTCGGGTGATAAGGAGCCCTCATCTCCAATCTAAAGATTATGGGTTCAATCATCAAGGGAGCAAAACGGATGGAAAATCCTAGGGAAGGGACTAAGGGTTTAGAAAAAAGTGTCTTATGTTTGTTTTGGAAACACGTTCTTTTTGTAAATATACATTGATTTACTTCTATGCTTTCAACAATATTTTGTGACACATATTACATATGTGCATGCACCAGCTCATGTATAATTATGATCTTATAAATTAAGGTTAAAAACACATTAAAAATGTCATTTTTTGCAAGTTTTCAACAAAACTATTAGGTGTTTAATTTGTATTTTCTATCTGAACTATTATCAACTAACCATTCAGAATATGCCTCAAAATTAATGAGTTGGTTGTCATGTGGACCAAATTTTACGGGGAAATCAAGTTGTCACACGCCTTTTGGTAATTTCATTCAAATACTTGATCTAGTCAGCTTTGAGGTGTGTTTAGATAATTAGTTGGTGATAGTTTAATTTAGGAAAAAAATACAAAGACCTCATAGTTCAGTTTGAAACTCGTAAAAAAATAATTGTATCTCATGTATGTTTTTTACCATAAACTCTCTGGTGATAGCATCACTCTATATAGTCTTACACCTGATTTTCGCATGATATTGGAAAAGTGAAATTTGATGCACAAAGTATCTTATGTTCACGCATGGTCAGAAAAAGACCTTCATTTTTTTTACCTCTCCCGAGTGCTCCCATTTCTTGATAATTTGAATTCACAACTTAAAAATTAAAGATGGAGAGAACTCACCACTTGTGCAACCCTGGCCCCTCTTGTCAAGTCAAGACCCCCTCCTCAAATAAGGGTATAGAAGTTTGTCTATCTTAATGAAAGTATCAGTATTCGCAAATTTGACAATTTAAATTAATGATCCATAAATTACATGAAGATAATTTTAACATTGCTTCAAAGCTCTATTTCCATGAAAAAGGAAAATAGAAAAATATAGAATTTTGCATGAATAACAATGCATTTAAAGGGAACTTGGTAACCCAATGAAAAATTGAAATTAAAGACTAAGATTTTTTTTTTAGTTAAATAATTGCCTTTAGAATAGGATCCCAAACAATAAAAAAATTTACAGGAACATATATAACACATTGCTACTTTCCATTTAATTGAATTCCTTAGTACTATAATAACAATAAGACTCAAGGGTGACTCTATGTAATAAAAAAATGATCGAGGCAATTGCCTTAGGCCTCTAAATTATTTAAGGAATTTTATTTTTTAGTAATGATTATAAATATTTTTAAGAATAAAATAAATAAATATATATATATATATATATATATATATATATTAATTATTTAGTGTAATATTACAAGATCTAAAAGTCTCTTTTTTTACTTTCTTATTAAATTTCAAACTCTATATCTCAAGTCAAAATCAGACAAACAAATTAAAATGATGGAATATCATTTACAAAAAAAAAAATCATATAAAAATAAAGATACAAAACTAGAACATACTTAAAAATCCAAAAAACATATCAAAATTTAATTGGCTCTTTAAATTCTATATATATCATATAAATTTAGACACCAAAATAACAGATATTAGGTTGGTGCTGGCATAGGCACCTATGTCTAGTATGCATGTATGTGTGTATATATATAATACTCAAAAAGTGTCAAATAGAAATGTCATTTCTTGTTAGCTGAATATAAATAAATTAAAGGATTGTTATTTATATTATTAAAATATAAATAAAAATGGTCCAAGTTTTGAAGGATTTCTAGCTGAATTTTGTTTACAATATTGCTATAATTTAATATAATTAAATTTATTGAATATGACATTTTTAATTTTATATTTTATAGAACAAGATAATAAGAACATCTAGAATAGTCTAAAATGGAAAGTAGAATATATACATATGACTAATCCACTTAAATAAAAAAGAATAATTTGATGTACATGTACTACAAAAGATAACATATGAGATAAAACAAAATTTCTATTTTCAATATTATAATTAAATAGGTCAAATATATTGGGAAATTTTCAAAAATATGAGCTCATTTTTGTCAATTATAAGTTCAAATCAAGTTATATAAAGGTTAAAATTCTCTTTATTATTGTTACTATATATCACCTTATTCCTACAAGAATTAATTAATTTTTATAATATTTTTTATATTCATTTTATTGTTATCGTATGTAGGTTAATTGATCAAACAATATTAAAAATTAATAATGCCTTTATTAGTAGTTTAGTACTATACTTCTTTTTGTTGTCTAATTAATTATCAGGAAAAATTACGCGGATAAGCGAACATAGCTATGGTTTGAATTTGTCACGGCTCGCAGCAAACATTTAACTGTAATTACAGTTTGAGCTTTGTATAATTAGCACGATTTATACAAACGTTATGCGCGAATCAAATTGTATAGAGAAATATTCAAATATTTGTCAATTATATAGCAAATTATACAAACATTGTGCACGAATTGTATAACAAATTATATAAACATGGTGCACGAATTGTATAGCGAAATATACAAACGCTATATAAAAGCAATGAGTTGTATAACGAATTATACAAACGTATACAACTCTGTGCATGCAATTTATACAAACTCGATTTGTGCATGAGCAATTATACAAAAGTTATGCGTGAATCAAATTGTATAGCGAAATATACAAACATTGTGTATCGTATAGCGAATTATACAAACGTTGTGTACGAATTGTATAGCGAAATATATACAAATGTTATACAGAAACCATGAATTGTATAGCGAATTATACGAACGTGTATAGATGTTGCATGAATTATACAAACATTGCTATAACTATAGTTACGAAATGTAATTACCCAATATATAGCTATGGAGCATAATCAAGATATTTCTGAATGACTATATATGAAAATTTCTCTTATTATTATCGTAGTTCAAATTTAAGAACTTTTTTTTACCTTTTTCCCTTATTAACTATTCTCTTTTAGTCTTCTTTTGTGTGCTTTACTTGGGTATCAAGATTTTCATTAAAACAAAGCAAGTCAAAATTCTCTAGCAATGTTAGCTAGGCACAATAATGACAAATTAAAGAAGATGAATTATAATAAAAATTGGAGATTTTAATAGGCGTTTGATCATAGATTTTAAATAGTTTTTCAATATATCTGAAAATTTTAAAGTTAAAATTAAAGATAAAGACGTAAAGTTGTGTTCAGTTATACTTTTTGTAAAAAAATATTCATGTTTGAATGTGTACTTAAACACAACTTCAAAAGTGAAAAGTGAATTGAGATTGTCATTAGGTGATTTTAGGGTGGGCTTTAAAGATAAATAAAAAATAAAAATCCAAATTTGTGGGCCCCATTTTTTTTTAGAATAAAAGGGTTAAAAGTTTCTTTTGGAAAAAAATATAATGGTATAAAAAACAATTACTACGAGTTTCACACCCTAATTATTACTTATTCTTTTTTATAAAATATTTCCTTTTTTGAACAAACAATATGAAAAGCCTCTTGTCAAAGGTCACCAATAATATTGAGCCGCCCCTCATATTAATTATTATTACTATTATTTTCAAAATCATGAAATAGTAATCATTATTATTATTTCTATAATCATTGGTCAAATTGTTAATAATGTGGACCAGAATCCTTCATTTTCCAAATATATTAATTTTGACTAAACTTTTACTATTGTCAAAAAAATAATAATAATAAAGTAAATTTCAAGTTTTTTCCATTTGTGTTAATTTCATTCAATCTTACATAGAAATATATTAATCCTTGTGAGAACCAAATCTTTGAATATTGAAAATTCATTATTTTATGTTCTTTTTATTCCTATTATCATTAGTAATATAATAATAATTATATATGTGAAAGTGGTCACACAATTCATTAATGTCTTATATTTTTACCAATTTTTATTACTAATCATAATTAATTCACTACTTATGTACACCTTAGTCAATTATTTTTTTTCTCAATTGAAATTTTAGTTAGGATTTAGCCTTGACTAAAGACCACTATATTTAATTTCCAAAAATATACATTTTTTTTTCTCTCTTTTTGCTTCTACCTTCTCTATAAATTTCCAATTTTGTTTTTCAAATAGTGAAGAAATAAGAATTATAAACTATGGGGAATTGCTCTGGAAAATCTACAAAGCTTGCTCATGCTTCTTCTAGCCTATTTTTTGGTACAATTTTCTTGTCCATTTTCAAAATTTTCTATACATTTTTTTCATATGATTTGTATAAAAGTCGAACATTGTGTGTGGAGTCAGAAATTTTAACAAGGGGTTTTGAAAAGATTGTAATAATGTCATACCTAGATTTTTGAACCTATACAACCCTAAAGCAAATTCTTGAGGCTACACTAGAAGCTTATGTTATATAAAGGGGATTCAACAATTTATATATATATATATGCGCGGAAAAATAAGGATTGTTTTTTAGGAAATTTTATGTAGAGAACTTCTAGTGATTGATAGAGGAACTATTTTTTGCTTTCGTTGTCGTTCTGCTTTGACATGTTTTTCCTTGAAATTAGGTTCGAGGGTCTATTAGAAACAGACTCTCTACCTCCCAAAGTTTGTTTTCTAGGAAATTTTATGTAGAGAACTTCTAGTGGTCGATAGAGGAACTATTTTTTACTTTCTTTGTCGATCTGCTTTGACATGCTTTTCCTTGAAATTAGGTTCGAGGGTCTATTAGAAACAGACTCTCTACCTCCCAACTTTGGGATTACACTAGGTATGTTTTGTTTAATATTGGACTAAGATGTGGTTAAATGGAGCGATATGGACAGTAAGGATTCACTCAACTTTAACTTTCTTGGAATTGGCATGGCTTGTTCAACTCTTATATGTTAAATCCTGTTTCAGATTCTAATACTGGCTCTAGCAGTGGGCAAAAGGGAAAATGTCATTCTCATAAACTGTCATTTCATGATAGTTTTGGCAGAAATGAGTCATTTGTTCCTAGCAACCTCAAGTCCTTTACCTTCAATGAACTCAAGAATGCAACTAGGAACTTTCAAGCTGATAGTCTTCTTGGCGAGGGAGGTTTTGGACATGTCTTCAAAGGATGGATAGATAAGAACACTTTTGCTCCTTGCAAACCAGGATGTGGAATGGTGGTTGCTGTCAAGAAACTTAAGCCTGAAAGCTTCCAAGGACACAGAGAATGGCTTGTATGTCATCAAGTACTTAATACTGTAATGGTCGCGATTCAACTGTTAAGGTATTGTCCCCTTTGGCCTTAACTTCAGGGCATCATGGTTTTGTCCCCTTGGGATTTAACCTTAGAGATGTCTTGAAAGTTGAATTCTTGAGTCCGCAGTATGTGATCCTTGAACTTTGGCCAAAGTGGACAATCCCTTGATGGTTAAAAGTCTTTTGTAGCACTTGTGCTTTTGTGATTAAACAATGTTTTTGACATACCAAACCTGCAGGCAGAGGTTAACTACTTGGGGATGCTTCACCATGAAAATCTAGTGAGGTTAATCGGATATTGCTCCGAGTTTGAAAACAGGCTTCTTGTTTATGAGGTCATGACAAAAGGAAGTTTGGAAAATCATTTATTCAAAAGTAAGTCAAATCTCTTTACATGATTGTTCCTGTCATTTCACATGAACTGTGATGATCAATTGATGATAAACGTCTTTCGATTGTTTTGTGTAGAGGGAGTTCAGGTTATACCTTGGGCTACACGAATGTGCATTGCAGTAGACGTTGCACGAGGCTTGTCCTTCTTACATGGTCTTGAAGCCAATGTGATTTACCGCGATCTCAAGGCTTCAAACATACTACTAGATTCAGTAAACTTTCCAAAACTGAAATAGTAATGATTAGCATTAGACAAGTATAGATTTTTTAAGTCGCGTAAATCTTTCATTGAACTTCTGCAGGATTTCAATGCGAAGCTATCAGATTTTGGCTTGGCAAGAGATGGTCCTAGCGGAGACAGAACTCATGTCTCGACCAGAGTTGTAGGTACTACAGGTTATGCAGCACCAGAATATGTTGCATCAGGTTTTTTTCCATCAAGCTCAGCTTATTCTTTTCAATGTAACTTGTTTTTCCTACCGTTCCACGAGCATGTTTTTGGATTGGCTGATTGAAAGTAGTCGATAAGCATCACGTGTTACCTTAAAAACTATTTGCATTACCTTATAAGTGATCTGACAATGCAAATACTTTTTAAAACTGTCAGCGCATAGAACTTAAACTCTCTGATATTTTGCACGCGACTAATGTGGTTCCAAACTTAACATGTTCATAACAACAGGTCACTTGACACCAAAGAATGATGTTTACAGTTTTGGAGTTGTTCTGTTAGAGTTGCTATCTGGAAGACGAGCAACGGGAGATGAAAGTGCAGGAGGGGCTGATAAGACATTGGTGGAATGGGCAAAACCATTCTTAAGTGATAGTAGGAGAGTGTTGAGAATAATGGACACAAGGTTGGGAGGACAGTACTCAAAGAAAAGTGCACAAATTGTAGCTTCCCTTGTCCTGAGGTGCCTCGACGTCGATCCAAGACTTAGGCCAACCATGGATGAGATTGTACAAGCACTAGAACTTGTACAAACACCAAAAGATGTCAAGAAGAGTTCAGAACAGATGAAACAAATCAGATGACAAGTTAGTCATCCTCAATACACTCTCATATCTCAAGAGAAATGTCCATCATGTAAATAGTCATTGACAAGGGTGCACAGTCGCAAAGGCAGGATCAGGATTTTCACCAAGGGCGATTCAACACATATGTACATTACTATCTCTAGTATGCAAAATCTATACATTAATGTATCTAAAATATGTGCTAGTGTGAGCCCATCATGTAAATACTCTTTATTAGCTCTTAAATCACCTTTAATAGACCCTTAATTATTCCTTGAATAGCCTTATTAACTATACCCTTAATTATTTCTTGAATAGCCTTATTAACCATTTTCTTTTATCATTTTCGGTTGAAATATCTTCAAGGACAGTGACAGAAGCATGCCTCAAGCTATATGAACTTCTTGTAAGTGTTCGTTATGATGGAGTATTTCTAGTAAGATTTCCAACACTTTGTTTATAGCTTCAACGGGCATAAATGCCAGTAGACACACATATCTTATGTGGTATATGTTGCATGAGATAACCTGGCTTTTATGGCAATAGACATACATGTCTTACGTGGCATGAGATGAAATTAGTTCGAGTGTATTTCACACGAATTGCTATGTGTAGAATGTGTATGTCTATACGTGTAACTTTATCTGTCTATATGTTCAATTTTATATAAGTGTGTATTTGTGTGCATTCAAAGTTGAAGGACATAGATATCAGATGAGGTTGAGTTAAAAGTGTTACAATTTTGTGCAAAGCCTCACATTAACAACAATAATTATGTTTAATTATGTTAAGATACCAAAATTTATAGATTTTTCTTATACTACTTCCTTTTATATATTTTAGATCGATCGCAAAACGTGTCTAAATTATCTCAAATGATTTTCTTGCACACAATGTGTGTTACTCAATATAGTCATTTTTACTCTGATCTGACCATGCATTCATCTTAACATCCGCGTCTCTTCAATATTCATGTTATAGTAATGTTGGAGTTTAACAACCCAACATTTATACATATAATAAAGTTTCTATTTTTGAAGGAGCAGACTTCAATAGAAATTAAATAATGATTTTCCAAAAAAAAACTGAATAATCCAATATAGTGTATACAATTGGAATCACATTTGTCCAAAAAGTGATACAAATCATACAAACCTAATTTTAATTGAAGCAAATTCTGTTGTTTGTCATCACCTACCCGAGGTATTCATGGTTTGGATAAAAATCGATCCAAACCGAAGAATCGAACCAAACCGATTAAATAAACCAATTTTATTTAGATTTGGTTTGGTTTTATTTTAGTTTTTCAAAAACCGATAGTGTTTGATTTGAGTTTGAGTTTGTTCGAAAAATCGAAGAAATAACCAAACTGAACCGATAAATTATATTCATATATTTTATAATTATACATACATAATACATTATTTATAAAAATAAATTTTTATTATTTAATCTACTTATGAAAGCATAAATGCTCAAGACGAGAACATTTATCTTATTGATTTCATGTATATGAATGTCTGTGACAATTCTTGGTGGGACTAGAATGTCACTATCTCTTCCTTCCAAGGTCAAAATGGTGAACGTTAAAACTTTTCTCACAGTAAATTTAATGATTGAAAGTTCCATAATATCAATCATTCTAACTATTTTTCATTTTGAATAGATCGTTGTCACTTTTTCTCCATTTTAAAGGTATCATTACTTTTATTTTTGTGTATGATTAATAACCGAATAACCAAGCCAAACCAAACCAAACTAAAACCAATAATAATCAAACTGATAAATGTATATTATAATAACCGACCCAAACCAAGTTAGTTCGATTTTAGTTTTGGCCAATAACCGACCCAAACCGAGCTATGAACACCCCTACCTACCCTAATAAAACAATAAGAAAATGAAGAAAAAAGTTGCAAATTCTTTTGCTCTTCATTTTTTTTCTTCCATGTCTTGTTCAGTTTTCCATACAACTTTATCTAGGCATGTTGAAAGATTCTTGTAGAACTGCATTAAACAAAAAAAAAAAAGTGGTTAATAGAGCAATTTCATAAATTGGAAACAGAAATAACTTAATTATGCTTCATAACTACAGATTGTCTAATTACATTTCATAGCTATAGTTTCGTTTGCTATGGATACTTCCCTTTGTATATTTCGCTTGTCAATATGCAAACAGGGCAAGTATATGCAAATTTTGTATATACAGTCATGAATTTTCATAGCTTATACAAATCAGATGTACAAAACGAGTGAAGGACGCGTATTAGAGTAGCAGACTAGTAGGGATAGATTAGTAGGTTTAGTCCGGTCTTTATATCCTGTGGTGTCATTGCTTTCGTTATTAGTCGTTCTTCCTTGTTTTTCCTTTCCTTTTTCTTGTTTTCGTATCTAGTTTATTCTACTTATGGGTTTTTGAGACGAGGGTTCCCTGGAAACAGTCTCTCTACCTCTATGAGGTAGTGGTAAGGTCTGCGTACATTTTTACCCTCTCCAGACCCCACTTGTGAGATTTCACTAGATATGTTGTTGTTGTTATACAAATCAGATGTACCAACAAATGTATATAAATAGCTAAGATAAGCACATACAAATTCTGGATTTAGCAAAATTAATCAAACTATAGCCATGTTTCAATAATTAACCGAAACTATAGGTAAAGTACATAATAACCATTAATGTTTGTCACTTCGCGTTAAGTTTTCCTAATCAATAACTACGCCTTAATCCTAAGTCGGTTGGGATCGGCTATATGAATAGATTATGTATCTTTCCATTCAACTTCATATCCATCGGATTCACACGAGCCTCCTCCTTTATACTTTACGAACCCACGTAGACCTTGTGCAATGAAGAAACTAGTAGGGCTTGAAAGTCGATAAGATGGAATATATGTTAGTTTGTCGATCATGCTACACCGGAGAAATATTGGTGTATATTTGATCTTTTTACTAACTAAACATCTATGAGTTCTCATATATTGTTCTAAATTGAGATTTCACCCCTCAGTCCTCCATGGTTTCTAGTAATCCATAGCTATGTAAGTGTTATCTTGCTAGCCAAGCCATACAACGACAAAAGCAGATTCAGGATTTGAATTTTATGGGTTTCCAACTGGAGTAGCCCGTGATTATACGAGTTAAAACGTCTATTAATACTTACTGATTTCAGCAATGTCATTTTGATAATATAGGCAAGTTTAGCTGAATATTGTACCTTGTGGAATTCCAAAGTGTCTCCTTTTGCCTTCCGCACCTCGACCATATGAAGAGAAGGGGCAACTTGAAATACCTAAAGTGAAGATCGAAACAGCGTTCAGGATAAAATAACAAAACGTTTAACAAGATCAATAAGGATGCACAGTTAAATACCTCGGTGGAAACGTTAAGGTTCCCTTTCCTTCCGGCTTTCAGATTTTGGAGCCTCATCTGACCAGAGCATCAAACATAAGAACGGTTTAGCGTTTCATTTTCGTTATAATCACCACTACGTATTAGAGGAATCGATATTGCAATTGAATGAATAAGTGAACTTCATCACCACCTTGTAGTTCTTTTTGTGAACGTCAAAACCGAGAGGCTTAGCAGCTTCTTCAATCTTACTGATTATCTCATTCGCGGGACATGTAGATGTGAACCTTGTTTCTCTCTTGAATCCCTGACAGCAAACAGAATCAATACATTTTATCGAACATACGAAGAATAAAACAAAACGAACATCATTAATGTTTCGTACAAAGTGGAAAAACATTTAAAATAAAGACAATAATTTGGGACCTGTTCGTCAAAGAGATTGCCGAGGTTAAGTCCTTGTGACATAGAAATCAACTCAAATGCATTCATGGAAGTTGGCTTCTCTTCTCTTTTCTCCGTTACGTGATGTTCCTGTTGTAATGTCAAGAAAAGAGTAGCATGTGAGATAAATTTCGTGCTGCGATCACTTATTTCCTCTAAATCAATAGATGAATTATCGCATTCCATATGTTCAGTATGCTCACCTCGGAGTCCCTGAAGACTGCTTCGACATCATCCAGGTTTGCATCTTCTATCTCGTCGAAAACAGGTGGTCTATAATCTTTCTTAAACCATTCATCCTCCAAAATTTCAGGCACGGTAATGCGCTGCATATAACATATATCTCATGAATAAGAAGAAAGTGGAAAATATCGACGTTAAGTCACAATATCCAGTATACATACTGTCGTAGGATTTGGATCCAAGATGCGAGTAATTAACTTTATTGCGCCAAAAGAGATCCAAGGTGGGCAAGTAAATTCAGCAGCAGAAATCTGTATACGACAATAGACGTTATGAAACTAGCCAACAGATAAACACACAAAGATTGAACGGTACGAAATGGTGAAGAAAAATGCTCACTTTGTTATAGAGATTCATAAGATTGGAGTCATCAAAAGGCAAGTAACCTGCAAGCAGTACAAAGAGTATGACTCCACACGACCAGAGGTCCGCTGTTGCCCCATCGTATCCTCGGTCATTGAGTACCTAGTAATAAAGGAGTTCAATATTTAAGGCTAAGATTCAACGGATTGGATGTGGTCAGTTATTTCTTTTGGAAAGACTACCAAATCATCCACGTAAAGGCTCACATACGTTATGTAGTAGCTCACTGAAAATCTATTTTTGAGCATATTGTAGTAGGTAAAGAAAGTGAGGTCACTCATTCGAATTGAATAGTTGCACTACTTATAACTCCTATTTAGGAGAAGCCACGTAGCTCGTTTTAAAGTATTGAAGAGAGAGAGGCAGGACACTGAGGAGCATCTGATATCTAACAACGAGCTCATTTTCAAGCTAACGGAATACCTATCTGCTACTAGCTAATTCTGTTCCAGAAAAAAAAGTAAATACGTGGTACACGAACACAAGGAGAAAGTTAAGCAAACCAGTTTTGTTATACCTCAGGAGCAACATAGTTGGGAGTTCCGCAAGTAGTATGCAGTAAGCCATCATCCTGGAAAATACAACTAAGAGTTAAGCACAGGATCTGACCAGAATACTGAATCTCGGACTCCTCAAAAATGTCGACATGTGTGTGTCGGATGACTTGGATCCACCAAAAGTAGCGCAATTTTGGAGAATCCGACACAGGTACAGAAACATTTTTGGAGAGTTTTGGTTTAAGTAATTAGTTCTAATGGACTACATTTATATATAACACCCTAGCAACAGCTAGGTACTATGCTGCAGAGTTCATATGCACTAACTTAAAATGAGCTACGTTTCCAAAAGATATGGATATGGTTACATGAAAAATACATGTCATATGTTTATCGGATTACTGTAAACACCAGGTAGGTGTAAGTGAAATAATTGTTTTTTCGCTGACTGAATTGATAACCATAGAGTAGAGGAGGAGTTAAGGATTTCATTTTCCGAAATTGAAAGTAGAGAAAATAGTTACCCTGACTTGCTGGGATAGAGCACTCAATCCAAAATCAGAAACCTTGAGGTCACCGGAAGCATCCAACAGTAAATTTTCAGGCTGCACGAGAGATAAAAAAAAGAGTTTAATTTCTATGCATTGACAAAACTAGTTTTACATCGTCATGTCAAAGAGTTTTAATATGACAACCAAAATATTGTTTACATTGTCACTGTATATAAGTTAAATCGGAAAAAAAGGGTATGATAGACATGAAGAAAATAGAGACAAGAGCAAAAAGATTAGAAATTAGTAACTCGTTAAGTGCTGCAACAGCAACAAGGCTCACCTTTAGGTCTCTGTGATAGACTCCCCTACTATGGCAATAATCAACAGTATTAATAAGTTGTTGAAAATACTTCCTTGCCTCTTCTTCACGCATTCGTCCATGATTTACCTTTACGCCAATAAATAAGGTAATAAACTTTAATTGGAGTCAAAATTATCACATAATCTTGTAAGCACCAAAGAGGTTTGAACTTACAATTTTATCGAATAACTCTCCACCTGTAACGAACTCCAAAATAATGAATATCTTTGTCTTGCTTCCCATAACCTGCGGGCAGATGAAACCAGGACGTGAATCATGACTGAACAATATTAGGTGCTACAAAAGGCAAATCTAGAATTACTAAAAGAGAAAATCGTATTTTGACAAAGTTAACATAGGTATAAACTAAGCATACATACCGACACAACACATAGAAAATATCGAGAAAAGACCAACCTCGTATAACTGTACAACATGGGGATGTCTGATTAACTTCATTGTAGCTATTTCCCTCTTTATCTGTCAAATTTTGTGTAAGAGTTAACGATCAGAAGCTCACACAAGAAGCTAAATAAACCATACAAGAGTAGACGTACAACAAGACTAAGTATTGCTTTTCCAAAGAGACTTTTATCCAAATGGCATTTAGATTGCCTTGCACTAATTATAAACGAAGGACATCGGAAAGGTGATAGTTCAAGAGTGCAAAGTGAATGGACAACTAGAAAAAGTTACCTGTTCAGCCATTTTGTGCTTAAGGACCTTATCTTTATCGAGAATCTTGATCGCCACACTATCTCCTGTCTCTGAATTCCTCGCAAACTTGACTTTTGCGAACGTTCCCTCACCAATTGTCCTTCCAACTTCATATTTACCAACTCTACGCTTGATTTTTGACCGATTCATTATCGATACACCAGCACGATTCTGTAGAAAGTAGAAAGTCCTCTTAAAACTTACCCCTCACATTACTCATACACATAGATGATAGAAGATTACTATATACACAAATCACTCTACTATTTACTAGCAACGGAACCAGAATTTTCATATAAAGAAGTAAACACACGAAAAAGTCAAATGGATTCAATACATTACTATAAACATAAAAGATAAGTATTTTTAACCATGTATAAACACTATAAATTTCCCCGGAAGGGAGATTCGGACGAACACCTCGATTCTCCAACATCAAAGAAAATAAAAAAGGGGGAGAACAAAACAATTAATGGCAATCAAGAGTCCATCATATCCAATTCTTTTAATTGAATTATTGCCCTAATATATTTTAAAGGACCAAAAATGAGAAGCAACATGACAACACCAGTTGATTAAATTAAGTCATATAATATATACATTTTACTTTTAAAAAAAGCAAAGAATTATTGGGGCAATCAATTATCCAACTACCACTTAACTTTTTGGCTAATAATCAACAACAGAAAATAGTATATCCAGCTACTTCACAACAAGGGTGGAGCCACACTTTAGTTACGAGTTCATCAGAATTCAATACCTTTCCCCTTTTAAAGATACAGACAAATTGAAAATTCAGATAGTCAACCAACAGATTCTCCGAGTACTTTTAGCTCAACTCCTATATTTATGCTAAAAATTCATTTAATATGTATACCTAATACATCAAGAACCCACTAAACAAAAAGAATTGTGATTCAAAACTCATAAACTAAAAATCCTGACTCCGCCTCTTCTTCGCAACAAAATAACCTCAACTTTTCAAAGACCATAAACTTCTTTTTTTATTTGCACCAGGTTTCCGAGTCTCTTAGAGCGCCAACTACTCCCGAGGATGCACAGGCCCTCGACCCACGGTTAATTCAGGTTTTACCCAATCTGATAGCTCTCAGAAATTGTTTACACCCAGTGGATTTCGATTTAGAGACCATAAACTAAAAACTTCATAATAGGATAAATAACCTCAACTTTTTAGAGAATCTTCACACAAAACAACAACAACATATTCATGGTAATCCCATAAGTAGCATTTGAGGAGGTAACTTACCACTACCTCACTACCTCACAGAGACAGAGAGGTTGTTTCCGGAAATCATCTTCACACAAAAATGAACCAAAAATCCAAGTTACCAAGATTCAAACTTTGCACTCAAAATAAGCAAAAAGATTGAAACTTTATCAAGAAAGTGAATTCCAACAGAGTAAAATTTGAAGTCCAACTAACTAATACTAGCAAAAAACACCCACAAGAAAATTTAAAAAAAAAGCAACAAAAAGACATAATCTTTCTTGAAAATATATCAATCCAGCAAAATTCAAAAGCCAAAAAAAGCAAGAAAAGAAAACATACACTTTGAGTTGAAGTCACAGAGCAAATCTCAGTACAATCAAATCTTGAAATTCAGTTTGTGAAATGTTTTTTTTTTCTTTTTTGTATCACAGCCACAAGTATATAAATGTTTTTTTTTTATAATATAATTATTGTAATTATTTTATTTTAGTGACCAAAAATAAAAATGATTATGGTGTATGGTTGTGCATACATGATAACTACAACAAGAAAAAGAAACTCAATTATTTATTTACCAAAATAGAATATGTGGACACTCCATTATATTATAATGATGTCATTACATTCCAAATTACATGTTTTTCTCTTGTCTTTTATGACCCTAAAGTAAATATAAAGTTAAACGCATCTCGAATTTAGTTCATATCCTAAAATTTAGCTTAAAAGAGAAAAAAATATTTAATTATATATTATATTATATAAAGAATTTGATATGGAATTAATTCACATCGAACTCATGAGTCTGGTTCTGATCATTCTCAGTTTCTTTTTAAAAGAAATAATTTTGAGATTTGCAAGATATTTTGAAGAAAGTAAGTACATTTTTTTTTTTATATATTTATATGTAATCTAACAAAAAATATGAAAATAGAATGGAGTGAGTAGTGGGGGTTCGAGGATGATGGGGTTGTCATGGTCAAAGGATGAAATTTACTTTCCTTACTTTTATTAGGAAAGTCGTTTTTATTCATTCTTAGAGAATCATCTTTTTAAGAATATATGTTGACCATTCTATTATATATATATAAAAGTATTATCTTAATCATATATAAATAGTATAATTATCTACGAAAGAAGATTTGAATGAACCCCTCGACTATAAGGTGACTTCCCACCTTAACCCTAGTGTATACATATTTTAATTTTCTATGTTCATATATTAGCAAAGGCACATTACTAATTATGTTAACAAAGGGACAAATCTAAATTTCAATGTACATCGATAAAATTATTTTTTATGTATATATTATAAATACTAAATTCCATAATAGTAACACCTTCATTAGTTCAATACTTATATATAAGGCAACAATTTAAGGATAGCTGGTTGTTGACTTGTCTGATTTTATTTTATTTTTTTGTATTTTTTACGTTTTAATTTATCTTTTATTCTTTTTAGAATATGTTATAGTAGTTGCAAAAGTTTGTGCTAGAAATTATTTTTTAATCTCGATTTATGTGACATCGATAGATTTTTTATATATTTTAAAAAAATATTATAAAATTATAATTGAAGCAACTAAAGAAATATTATGAAGTAGTTGAAGCAAACATGTCAATACGCAATTGTCTTGAAGATTAAATTAAAAAGCCCACAAATTATTTTTTATTCGCCAACCAATAATTGCTCAAGCAAGCAGTCAATATAGATTATTTTAGATCTCGATTTTTGCGACATCAATAATTTTTTTATGTATATTTAAAAAACTATTGTAAAATTATAATTGAAACAACTAAAGAAATATTATGAAGCACTTGAACCAGATACGTCAATACGCAACTAGGGGTGTGCATCGGTCGGTTCGGTTCGATTTTATATATTATCGGTTCGGTTTATCGGTTTTCGGTTTTTAAATATGCTAACCCAATAACAAACCAATAAGATA
>JBCEWC010008235.1:0-20261 GCA_038996855.1 Solanum aculeatissimum | reverse complement strand
GACTTTCTGGAACACTTCACGGAGGGACTCACGGACCGTGTGGCTGCACACGGACTGTGTACTGGTCCGTGGAGCCAAACTTGGCTCGTATTCCAGCCCCAAACCTTAGCCAAGGTTCAGCCCCACTTCCGGGACCCCTCACGGGCCGTGAAATGTCTCACGGACCGTGGGGTGGTCCGTCGGACTTAACTTGGTCCTTGGATGGGGTCATGGCCACCAGGGTCTTATTGGATCATCACACAACAACCCCCATAGACCGTGGACCCTCACACGGTCTGTGGTCCATCCCTTAGCCCATTTCTAGAACCTTGTTTCCAGCATCCTTCCAATTACAGGCAGTCTTACTATTTTGGCTATACCTTTCTCATACGAACTTCGAATTGAGTGAAACTAGTTGCGTTGTGAAGATAACTCAAATATCTTAAATCTGATATATATCAGTCCACACAGTTCATCCCGTACCAAAAGTTATGTTCTCTCAAAGTAAATTGCCCAACCGGCTTCACCACCTCCCAAAGAGGCCCATTTTGAATTCGACCACTTAAATTCAACCCATGGCTACCAAAACTCAACCACGACCAGTTTAAACCTATCCTTGACCAATCATTATGAAGTTCAAAATTTTTTGGATCATTACAAACTATATTGCTGCCATAGGTTTATGAATTAGCTAGTGGATCTATATAGCTTAAGTTACATGAATAACAAAAAAAGGTGGTGTTCACGTATGGTACATGTTTAATTGAATTCCAAAAAGGGTGGTGTTCCCATAAGGTTCTTATCATATGTTAATCAAAAAGGGTAGAGTTCCCATAAGGTGATTATGAAGCATTCTCGAAAGATGGAGTTCCCATAAGGTGAATGTTTGGTTTATCCTGGCAAAGATAGAACACTCCATGTCCGGTGTGAAGTGAACATTAGAATTCCAAGTAGTAGATCACTTGGTCTTATGTGTCGGTTACGGTCTCTTCCCATCTATGTATGATATGTTATGCAATTTTATGACTCCTTATGTACATTTTGGCTGAGGCATTGAGCACTTATGACATGTTGATCTTATATCTGTTGATTTGATTATGCATATTACTAATTATGGCCTATGTTCCTTGTTGCATTGCATCCCGCATACATAGTACATTCAAACGTACTAATGCATATTTTTTGCCTCCATGATTTAACCATGTAGTGATCGAAGCTCACATCCATCATCATCATCCTCCATGTGGCTAGACAATTCGAGTGAAGAATTGTTATTGGTGAGTCCTTCACTTCCGAGGATAATATCCATCAATTTTCATATTTTGATTAGACTACTATATTTTTGGGTACTATCTTTTGAGGGTGATCCCGGGAGATGTCTTGGCCCCTATCCTATTCGTACTTAGAGGTGTTGTTGGATATTTTGGTTGTATGTTATGAGTTTGACTCTTATTATATGTTTGGTACTATTGGAGATTTCCCTTAGTCCCTATTCCCTTTTATGTGATGAATGTTTGTTATGCTGATGAGATGAAAGTCCCAAGTCCCTTAATTCCCCCATAATGAGTCATACTTACCTATCCCTTAGACTTACTTGCTACGTGATTCATGTTAATCATCTTCCCTAAAACATCCCATAGCGTGAGTCCAAAGTCCCTCTTTCCCTTCAAAATTAGTAGCTACGTGATGGTTGTCTATTTCTTGCTTTTGTGAACCCAGGATGTGTCACGTATGCTTAAAAGGCATATTTGGGGTCCCTTCGGGTTCCCCATTTGACATGTCACATCTAGGACCTAGGTTTTTGGGTGTGACAAAGCTTGGTATCAGAGCACTAAGTTTGCAAATGCTTCTCAGAAATTAAACATACCACATCAAGTAGAGTTCTATTCATAATTGTGAAGTGCTCCACAACTATGAATGGGAGACTATGCTGCATTTTAGGAAATGAACCACTTCTTCATACTCTATGTCGTGTTTTGATTTTAATTAAGATTTCTTATCTAATGAGTGATCTTTTTCTCTTCTAGATCATATTTTTCTCTTCTAGATCATACCTCCAAGACGAATGGCACCAAGAGACCCTGCTCTCGAGGGTAAATTGGCTTCTCTGGCTCCACAAGTCCCTCAACCGAAAGATAAAGTGGTCACTCATGTCGAATATTGGCATGTGGTTACTCTATTGGCTAGGGTCGTGGACAAATGAGGGGCCCAAGCTCCTCATATTCCTACGCTGGCCTCAAGGGTGAGGCACTTCATAAGAATAAATCCTCCAGAGTTCTATAGCTCTAAGGTTGATAAGGATCCCTAAGAGTTTCTTGTTGAGATATATAATGTTTTCGCTATCATGGGGGTAATCTCAGAAGAAAAAGAGGAATTGGCGGCCTACCAACTCAAAGGCCTTGCTCAAACTTGGTATAATAAATCAAAGATAGAGAGGTCAGAAGATGAACCCATACCTTAGGAATAGTTCAAAGTTGCTTTCCTTGATTGTTTCTTTCCAATTGAATCAAGAAAGGAAAAGTTGATGGATTTTATGAACCTCAATCAAGGTTCTATGAGTGTAAGGGAATATTACCTCAAATTTAATGACCTCTCAAAATATGTTTCGCACTTGGTCGCTGATACTAGAGAAAAAATGCACAAGTTTGTTTCGGGTGTGTTTGATTTGGTCATTGAGGAGTGGCGTGTTGCCATGCTTATAAGGTACGTGGACATATCTCGACTTATGACATACGCCAAATAACTTAAGGGGGAGAATATTCAGAAGAGAATAATGGAGGAATCCAAGAGGGCTCGACTTGATGGTGGGTTTCAAGGTACAAAGGGTGGTCACTTAAACTAAGGCCATAAATTCCAAGGACAAGGTCCTCCAATGCCAAAGGCCAAATATTTGCTAATGATAGGGCTCCCAACCCTAAGGCCCAAGGTGGAAATAGTGGTCAAATCATTCCAAGGTATGGCAAGAACCACAGTGGTAGATGTTATCGAGATATGGGTGCATGTTTTGGGTGTGGAAAAATAGGCCACAAGATTGTGGATTGTCCAAGCAAAGGTAGAGATGGTCTTCCCCAAGGACAAGGTGCTCAAGGTCATCAAAGGGCACAAGGTGGGCATCAAGGAGGTGTTCCTCGTCATAATCGATTCTATACTCTTCAAGGGAGATAAAGGGTCGATGAGGCCCCGACGTTGTTATTGATATGTTAAAGATCTACAATCTTGATGTGCATGATTTATTGGATTTGGGTGTCACTCTTTCTTTCGTTACTCCTTTTGTTGCTAATAAACTCCACATGTACCCCCAATTATTATATGAGCCTTTTGAAGTGTCCACTCCCGTTAGTGAGATTGTTGCTAAAAGAGTCTATAGGGGTTGTCCCGTGTCTATATTGTATAAAGTCTTACCTTGTGATTTTGTTGAACTTTACATGGTAGATTTTGATATTATTCTCGGGATGGATTGGTTATATACATATCATGCCTCTATTGATTGTAGGACCTGCAAGGTTAGGTTCCAATTCCCTGATCAACCCGCCCTTGAGTGGGAAGGTCGTGACTCAGTGGCCAAGGATAAAATCATTTCATGTCTTAAGGATCAAAGGTTGATTTCTAAGGGTTGCATTTATCATCTCGTTCGGGTTAGGTATGTCGAGTCTAAAGTCCCTTCCATTGAGTCAATTCTGGTAGTTAATGAGTTTCTTGATATCTCGATGAACTCCCCGATGTTCCTCCCAAAAGGGAAATAGACTTTGGTATAGACCTCTTCCCCGGCACTCAACCCATTTCTATTACTCCCTATCATATGGGCCTAACGGAGTTGAAGGAATTAAAAGATCAATTAAAAGACTTGTTGGAAAAAGATTTTGTAAGGCCTAGCAAGTCACCTTGGGGTGCACCGGTGTTATTTGTAAAGAAGAAAGATGGTTCCCTAAGGATGTGCATTGATTACCGACAACTCAATAAGGTTACCGTGAAGAACAAGTATCCTTTGTCGAGGATAGATGACCTATTTGATCAACTTCAACGGGGTAGCCACTTCTCAAATATTAACCTTCGGTTCGAATATCATCAATTGAGATTAAGGGAGTGTGATGTTCCCAAAATGGCTTTTCGAACAAGATATGGGCATTTTGAGTTTGTAGTGATGTCCTTCGGCTTAACTAATGCTTTAAAAATATTTATGGATCTCATGAATAGGGTCTTTAAACCCTACCTTGACATGTTTGTGATGGTCTTCATTGATTATATTTTGATCTATTCTCAGAGTGAAATGGAGTATGTGAAGCATTTGAGGATAGTATTGCAAATATTGAGAGAGAAAAGACTATTTGCTAAGTTTGATAAATGTGAATTTTGATTGAAGGAAGTTGCATTCCTAGTTCATGTGGTATCGGGCGAAGGTATTAAGGTGGATCCAAAAATGATAGAGGTCGTAAGATATTGGCCTAGGCCCTTGACCCCAACGGACATTAGGAATTTCTTGTCCTTGGTCGGGTATTACCGAAGATTCTTTAATGGTTTCTCCTGGATTGCTTCCCCCTTAACAAAGTTGACACAAAATAAAGCCAAATTTGTGTGGACCGACTAATGTGAAGGAAGTTTCCAAATGTTGAAAAACAAGCTTACAACTTCTCCTATTTTGGCACTACCGGAAGGATTAGAGGGGTTTGTGGTGTATTGTGATGGTTTAAGAATTTGTTTGGGGTGTGTTTTGATGAAAAATGGCAAAGTCATTACCTATGCTTTTAGGCAACTAAAGGTGCACGAATGTAACTACCCCACCCATGATCTTGAATTAGCAGTCATGGTATTTTCTTGGAAGATATGGCATCACTATTTATATGGGGTTCATGTGGATATGTTCACCGACCATAAAAGTCTCAAATATGTGTTCACCAAAAGAGATCTAAATTTATGACAAAAGAGATGTTTTGAGTTTCTTAAAGACTATGACATGAGTGTGCACTACCATTCGAGCAAAGTAAAAGTTATGGTCGATGCTCTAAGTAGAGTGTCCATGGAGAGTACGACTCGTATTGATGATGGCAAGAAGGAAATGGCAAGAAAATTTCACCAATTGGAAAGATTGGGAGCTAGGTTAAATGAGGCTGAAAATGGAGATGTGATGGTTGTCAATTTTTCTAAGTCTTCCTTGGCGGAAGAGGTCAAATCCAAGCAAACCTCAACCCTTCTTTGGTAGAATTAAAGTCATTGGTGAAGGATGCCAAAGTGGAGGTTTTCTCCCCAAATAGGAGATGGTGTCCTTAGGTACCAAGGTAGGTTGTGTGTGTCCGATGTTGATGGCTTGAAGGACTTGATCTTGAAGAGTCTCATAATTTATCTTACTCCATTTATCCTGGTTCCACCAAAATGTAAAAGGATTTGAGGGAAATGTATTGGTAGGGAGGCATGAAAAGGGATATCGCTAAGTTCATAGTCGGTTGCTATAATTGCCAACAAGTCAAGGTCAAACATCAAAGGCCAGGTAGCCTATCCCAAGATATAGAGATTCCTACTTGTAAGTGGGAAGAGATCAATATGGATTTTGTGGTTGGGTTACCAAAGACTAGAAAGCACTTTGATTCCATTTGGATCATTGTTGATAGAATGACAAAGTTGGCTCACTTCCTACCGAATAAAATGACTTATGGTGCCAAGGATTATGCCAAGTTGTATATTCATGAGATGGTGAGATTGCAATAGGCTCCCATTATCTATTATTTCAGATCGAGGTGCTCAATTCAGATCACACTTTTGGAGGTCCTTTCAAAAGGGCCTTGGTAAAAAAGTCAAGCTTAGTACGGCTTTTCACCCACAAAATGGATGGCCAAGACAAAAGGACCATCCAAACTCTTGAGGATAGGTATTGTGTCTTGGAGTTTAAGGGGATTTGGGATGAGCATCTTCCGCTCATAGAGTGTGCCTATAACAATAGTTACTACTCTAGCATCAGAATGGCTCCCTTCTAAGCTTTATATGGTAGGCATTGTTGATTCCCAGTTAGGCGGTTTGAGTACGAAAAATGGCTTAGTTTGGCCCAGATTTGGTGATGGAAGCTTTGGAGAAGGTAAGAATGATAAGAGAGAGGTTGAAAGTTGCTCAAAGTTGGCAAAAGTACTATGCTAATAGTAGAAGGAGAGACCTCAAATTCAAAGTTTTTGATTGGGTGTATTTGAAGGTTTCACCGATGAAGGGTGTAGTTTATTTTGGAAAGAAAGGAAAGATAATCTCAAGATATGTAGGGCCATATCGGATCATGTCAGTAAAGTTACTTACAAATTAGAGTTTCCCACATAAATGAGCATGGTTTATCCAGTTTTCCATGTCTCCATGTTGAGGAAGTGTATCAGAGACCCAAACTCCATTGTGCCCTTGGAAATGGTATATATTGAAGAGAATTTGACTTGTGAGGAAGATTCGGTGGAAACATTAGATTGACAAGTCAAGCGTTTGAGGAGAAAATACATTGCATCCGTCAAGGTCCTTTGGAGAAACTAATAAGTTGAAAGTGCAACTTGGGAAGCCGAAACAGATATGAAATATTGATACCCCTATTTCTTTCATTCTACTCCTGAGGTACCATGACTCTTTTATTTAAGAACCTCTTTTCCTTGCATGTCATTTCCATGTCATTTGTGTATGGTTATGTGATCTTGAGACTTGCATAACGAATGTTATTTGAAACATGGTTTAAAGATTTTATGATGCATATGTTGCATACTTGTATATGATGCATTTACTCCATTCTTAGAGCTTACCTTTAACACATTTGGGGGCAAATGTTGCCAAATGGGAGATATTGTAAGGCCCCACATGTTGAAAGGTATAGAAGATGCAAAGGAAAAGGAAACCTGGGAATTTTTCCAAGTAGCAGAGGATACGAGGGTCCTTACAGGCCGTAAGAGTTTGTACGGGTTGTGCTTTGGCTCGTGGAACCTAGGTGCAAGTTTTAGTAGCTCAAGTTTGGAAGGACACTGATGTACGAAGGCCTTTATGGGCCATATATTCTTCCACGAGCCGTAACTCTTGCTCATTGAATGAGGGTCAGATTTTGTGAAATTTGGAAGTTTTCAGAGGTTCAATCTATGGGGCATCAGACGGGCCATAGAATGCTATATGGGTCATAAGTCTGGTTATGGGATGTGATTCAAAGAAAGTTTTTAGATTCTATGAAATGTCATCATATGAGACCCTCATCTACGACCCGTGGAGTGGATCACAACCCATAGATGGGGTCTCATGGTCATGTTCGGTAGAAATTTTAAAGGGATAAAGTCAACTTTTTCTATTATTTTATGTCTAAACCCCATTGATTTATGCCTCAATAATCCCCATTCTAGCCTTATATACCTCGTTTTTACTTCACCCAATCTATTCTCTCAAAACCCCTAAGTCCCAAAACTCCTCCCATGTCCTTCAAGCTTCCAAGAAAAGTGAACAAGCTAGGGTTCTCATTTCTTCATTTCGAAGCCAGATTTTCCTCCATCAAATCAACTAAGGTATGTGGATTTTGATTAGTGGAGACCTTTCCTCCACTAAGATCAACTATTTTCTCTCCCTTTGGGAATACTCAAGTTATGGGATTGCATGATAAATTTGTGAACCCTTTTATGTAAGGATATTATGGAGTATTTTATGATGGATCATCCTTATGCATTATTTTGAGGTGAAATTTCATATGGGATTTCTGATTTATATGAGGTGTTAATAATGCCCTAAATAAGTTTTGACTATAATTTTGTGGGTTCTTTGAATATCGATCAAGTGATCTTATTTTGTATCTATCATGGCATTTACATATGATTTGCATGATTTTAAGTTATGATTATAAACCCACCATATTTGATTTAAGATGTATGCCAAACTTCTAAGATTTTGATGGTCTTATGGCAAGATTATGCAAGCTATGAATGATATGGATTTTGAAAGGGGCTATTATGTATGATATGAGATATTAGAGATTGTGTAAGTTATGAAGCCCTATTTGATATAATGAAGTTTTGGTTCTGAAGAGCTACTCTATGACAAATTATGCTATTTTAATGCTTTTCATATTATGATAAAAGTTATGTTTCTAATAATCCTTGGGATTGCGACCTAGCACTAAGTGGACCTTGGTAGATAAACATTGTCCCATAACTATGTTGCCGCCATAGGTTTATGAATTAGCTCATGGATCCATATAGCTTAAGTTGCATGAATTACCAAAAAGAGTGGTGTTCCTGTATGATACATGTTAAATTGAATTCCAAAAAGAGTGGTGTTCCCATAAGGTTTTTATCATATGTTAATCAAAAAGAGTGGTGTTCCCATAAGTTGATTATGAAGCATTCCCGAAAAGGGTGGAGTTACCGTAAGGTGAATGTTTGGTTTACCCTGACAAGGTAGATCACTCCATGTCCAGTGTGGAGTGAACATTGGAATTCCAAGTATTAGCTCACTTGGTCTTATATGTCGGTTACAGTCCTTTCCCGTTTATGTATGATATGTTATGCGATTTGATGACTCCTTATGTATATTTTGGCTAAGGCATTGAGCATTTATGACATATTGATCTTATATCCGTTGATTCTATTATGCATATTTCTAATTATGGTCTATGTTCCTTGTTGCATTGTATCCCGCATACATAGTACATTCAAACATATTACCACATTCTTTTTGCCTACATGATTCAACCATGTAGGGACCGAAGCTCACAACCATCATCCTCCTCCTCTGTGTGGCTAGACGATTCGAGTTAAGAATTTCTATTGGTGAGTCCTCCACTTCCGGGGACAATATCCATCTATTTTCATGCTTTGATTAGACTACTCTATTTTTAGGTACTATCTTTTGAGGGTGGTCCCAGGAGATGTCTTGGACCCATCCTATTTGTCTTAGAGGTGTTGTTGGATATTTTGGTTGTATGTTATGAGTATGACTTGTTATATCTTTTGTAACATTGGAGATTTCTCTTAGTCCTTATTCCCTTCTACGTGATGAATGTTTGTTACGTTGATGAGATGGAAGTCCCAAGTTCCTTAATACCCCTATAGTGTTAGTCATACTTACCCATCCCTTAGACTTACATTCATGTTAATCCTATTCCCTAAAACATCCCCATAGCATGAGTCCAAAGTCTTGCTTTTTGTTAGAAATTATTTGCTACGTGATGATTGTCTATGTATTTTTTTCACGAACCAAGGATGTGCCACGTATGCTTAAGAGGCTTGTTTGGGGTCCCTTCGGGTTCCCCATTTGTCGTGTCACGTCTAGGCCTTAGGTTTGGGGCATGACAGGAGGAGATATATCCAATCGAACCAACTTCCTAGAAAGTGATTGAACCTCCAAAACTAAGGGGCTCTCCTCCGCCCTCAAGAATGCCAAACTCCCCATACTAGAAGTCTTCCGGCTCAAAGCATCGCCACTGCATTCGCCTTACCCGGGTGATATAGGATAGAGATATCATAGTCCTTCAACAATTCCAACTACCTATGTTGTCTCAAGTTCAAATTAGGCTGGGAAAATATATATTTGATACTCCGATGATCGGTAAAGATCTCACAATGCACCCCATAGATATAATGTCGTCACAACTTCAATACAAACACCACCGCAACCAATTCCAGACCATGGGTAAGGTAGTTTCTCTCATGCACCATAAACTGTCTAGAAGCATAAGATATCACTTTTCCCCTTTGCATCAATACTCCATCCAAACCCACTACAAAAGCCTCATAATATACCACAAAAGGTACTTCTTCCTCGGGCAAAGCAAGAATAAGGACTAAAGTCAATAAATCCTTGAGCTTTTGAAAGCTCCCCTCACACTCCTCCGACCACTAAAAAATCACATCCTTCTAAGTAAGTCTAGTCAATGGGCTGCAATAAAAGAGAATCCCTACACAAAATATTTATAGTACCCTGCTAGACCAATAAAACTCTGAGTCTCAATCACAAAAGTCGGCCTATCTCACTCATTAAATGTTGCTACCTTGAATGGATCTACCATAATGCCATATTTTATCACCACATGCCCAAGAAAAGCTACAGACTCGAGCCAGAACTCACACTTTGAAAACTTGGCATATTGCTTCTCCTCTTTCAACCTCTGAAATACAATCCTCAAGTGTTGCATATGGTCAAACTCACTCTAGGAGTAAACCAAGATTTCATCAACAAACATAATCACAAATATATCCAAATATGGCTTGAACACCCAATTTATCAATTCCATAAAAGCGGCTAGAGCATTAGTTTTCTCAAAGGACATAACTACAAACGCATAATGGCCATAACAGGTCCTGAAGGCTATCTTCAGGATGTTAGCTCCTGAACCCTCAACCGATGATATTAGGAACTCAAATCAATCTTGAAAAACATTGAAGCACTCGGCAGCTGGTCGAATAGATCATCAATGTGAGGCAAAGGATACTTGTTCTTGATGGTCACTTTGTTCAGCTGATGAAAGTCAATACACATCTGCATAACGCCATCCTTCTTCTTCACGAACAAGATAGGAGCACCCCAAGGAGATACACTAGGAAGAATGAACCCTTTCTAAAAAAAATCCTCCAACTTCTCCTTTAGCCCTTTCAACTCAGCTAGAGCCATCCAATAGGGGGTAATAGAATAGGCTTAGTGCCCGGCTCCACATCAATAGCAAAATCAATATCACGATCTAGAGGAACACCTAGCAAATCAGTAGAAAACACATCCATAAAGTACCTTACAACCCTAGTGGTCTCTAATAAAGGTGACTACTGAGAATAGGCCTAAACACGAGCCAAATATGACAAACACACCTTATCCATCAATCTATAGGCATGCATATAAGAGATCACTGAATATCACATCAAATTCTACCATATCTAGTAATATCACCAGAAATAGTATCTCTCTCAAAAAAGGTCACAATATAACCCCGATACACCTGATTCACCACTAAAGACTCACCTACGGAGGTGGAAACATAAATAGACTCGGCAAGAGGTTCACATATAATATCAAGATTCATGGCAAAATAAGTTGACACATATGAATAAGTAGAGCCTGGATCAAATAAAACTAAAGTTGAACGGTGGCACACCAAAACCATACCTGTAACAACCGCATCAGAAGCCTTTGCCTCAGCTTGATCTTGAATAGCATAGCATACTCTACATCCCCCGCTGGATTATCGGCCTCCATGTACCCCACCTCTCATTGTACCTCGACCTCCTCTAGCATCATCTCTCATGCTCTGAGAGGTGTCTCTAACTGCTGGTGTTGGGGCTGGACGGGCTGGATGGGTCCCTGCAGGCTAGGTGGAAGGTGCATGATGAGGATGATGCCTGACCAAATGCCCAATCTCATCACAACTATAACAAGCTCTGAGCTACTTCCTCTGAGATGACTATCCTGAAAAGCTGCCACACTTGGTTGCACTACAAGAGCTATCACGTCTTGTCTGAGTAAGCCTAGACCTGTCAACACTATCAACTATGGGAATGGCTGCATCAATTGTCCTACCCTGATGGCTCTATCTCTAAAACTCTCTATCTCATGGTGGGTGCCCACTAAACTGGCTATGTTGGCAAAATCTCTTCCCGCCACCCTGTTGGTCATGTCTAATAAGCTAAATCATGCGGGCATGGTCAACCACACTCTGGAAAGTGTCACTGGCCAGAACTAAAGAGGTTTTGGCCTCCTGAAGATACCCTGTTAATCCCTTAGCAAAGCACCAAATCCTCTCGAACTCTGTAGGGATACTAGACAAGGCATATAGGCGCTATCACTGGGCGTATCATCAAATCTTAAGGGTGATAACTGAACAAATTTCTCAAAACTCTTCTACTCTACAGTAGACATGGTTGGGCTAGCAGAAGATGGTTATAACAACCTGACCTAGGGGCCTAGTCATCACACGGTAAATGAGATACCTGAGGGCATCTCATCAAAGTCATCTTAAATATCTTAAGTATTCATAGGCAATAAACATAAGGAAATGTGGAATTTAAAACAGGGAAGGGTCTATGGGAATTTCAAGATAATAAAGAAACATTCAACAACAACAACATACCCAGTGGACAATAAAGCAACATTAAAAAACATAAATAACCAACATATTTTATCCATAAAGTATACCAACTAATACATCGATGGATGGAACCGGTAATGGTTAGTTTCCATCAAATAGACAAAGCTCTGTTAAACAACATAGAAAGTAAAAGCCAGAAAAGGGAAACATATACACCATCTCAAAAGAAAATACAAGTTAGATAGAAAATGGTAGAATCCCAAACTAAGGACTCACCACAATAAAAGTACTAATCTTGAATGTCGAAGAATAGCCACGAGTCGATGGAAGAATACCTGTCCCTGTCCCTACATGGTTAAATCATGCAGGCAAAATATGCATTAGTACATTGGAATGTATGAAGTATGTGAGATGCAATGCAATGCATGAAACTATAATGCCATCATTCATAAGAAAACATACACATATAAGGTAGTGAAAATACTTAATATAAGCTTAATCATGAATAAGAAGTATCTCTCAATATGAATGAGAATAAATGCATAAAAGATCACTTGTAGTGGAATCATATCATAGAGTCATAAACTTGTAAGAGTAGACCTTAACCGACATATAAGACCATATGAGCTACTACATGAAATCCAACATAACCCCCTATGTTGGCATCGGGAGACCACTTGCCAGGTGGAACTCTGTCACTTCGCATGCATCTTTATAACATAAATGGCTTGCATGGATCCACTAGTCTAGCCTACAAGGGCTCCTATGGTGGCACATAGTTAATGAGATAAAGGGTTTCTACTAAGGTTCCCTTATCGAATCCCACCTCAATATCACGTTCGGTGCTAAGTCATCCCACAGAATCTTTAAAACATAACTTGGTCAAATTATGACACTTAAGAATCATAAGTAGCAAATCATAAGAGTAGCTCTAACTTAGGAACCACTAAGTGAGTATTGTCCTTTCATCTTCGGGACATTCTTGAATATATTTAGGGAAATTTTCAACATACTTATATCTTTGACAAATCATAACTTTAAAACTCATCTTTAATGTCCTAATCATCTTAATAAGTCATGTAAAAATTTTACCTGAAACTAGGTGGGCTAGGATTTTAATCATAAATCACAAAACCATGCATAAATCATGATAATATGCCCATTAAAACATGCAAAACCGCCCACACTTCTTATCCAACAAAACTCATCATTGGGGTCGTCATTAATAACTTAAATACTTGTAAATTCTTACTAAAACATCATAGGATATCATTGAATTCATTTAATAACATAATACTGCATGCAATCATCATAAGCATGCATAATAACTTGAAGTAACTTAAAGAAAAGGTAAAATACATTATAAAGGACTTTATGGATGAAAAGGTACCCACAAATCAAACTCACATACCTTGGAAGACTTAGGAAGAACAAACTTGAAGCCTTTGGAAAGAATCTTGGAAACCCTAGCTTGCCTTGAGCTTTCTAGAGAGAGTTCTTGCCTTAGGGAAATTTACGAGTGGAAGAATGAGGTATTAACTAAGGGACATATGGCTTTAAGGGATGGTTTAGGGCCCTTCTTATCCCAAAAATGACAGTTTAGGAATAGCAATTAAGGAAATGGAAAAACTGACCCTCATTAAAACTACTGGAAATCAACCTACGAAGCCCCAATTATAGACCATGGTTTGAACCACAGACCGTAGGTCCTGTCTGCCCTGTTAACTTTTACAAAACTCCTGAAACTGATTTGTTGATCCCAAAGCTACGAACCCATTCTACGGTCCATCCTTCGGTTTATGGCTCATGGTTGGACTGGTAGAGTCCTTCCACACTTGGCTTTTTTTTTCTTGGACCCTATCTACGGAGGGATTCTACTGTCAGTATAACAGTTTACGGACCATACTATTAATTGGTAGATCACTTTCCAAAAACTCTATCTACGGGTCTCATTAGGTACGTGGGTTTACCCAACACTTGGAAACTTTTTTCCTTTACTGAAGTTCATGTTTAAGGGCCAAACTTACGGGTCGTAACTCCACCTACGGGTCGTAAGTCACCCTTGTGAACTAACTCTAGGTCATTTTTCAGGCCAACTTTTCTGTACTCTTGGGCTCCTAAACTGGGGGTTGTTATAATGGTGGCACCATAGATTTGGGTGGTGCAATAGAAGGTGCAATAAACAACCCATGAAGCTATGAACCAAAGCTCGGTCGAGATGTCTGAGGAAGGATAATAGATGTCATGGGAGGATCCACCTGGGCTAATGAAAGACCAACATAAATCATTGGTGGATCAGCTGGAGCTGTAGAAGGGCCAGTCAGCACTGTAGAAATTGGTGCATCAAAAATAGTAGTTAGATAAGCTCCCTCAAGTCTAGCCAATACTCGTAGAAGTAGCTCCGGAACGGAGGGCATAGAATCAGGGGTTGATGGTGGTGGAACAAGACCTGTAAGTCCCTCTGTCTCATACTCAGGCTCTGGAGAAGTTGAGCTAGCCTATTCTCTGGGTGGAGCTGCCCCTCTAGCACATCCTCGACCTCTAGCCCAGCCTCGGCTACGAGTGGGAGCCACATCAGCTGTCTTAGACTCCTCAATTGACCGTCGGGATCTAGTAATCGGCATAAGCGCAGAATTGTAGATTAGATACATTACAAAGTAGTTGATATGAAGAAACATACAAATAGAAGCAAGGCTGAAAGCTTTTCCTATCAAGTTCCCCGTAGCCTCTCGCAGATGGGTATGGACATCTACATAATAATCTGTGAGACTCTACTAGAAACCCCACTCTTGACTCACGAGCCCAATGAACCTAGAGCTCTAACACCAAACTTTTCACGATCAAAAATCAAATCGCAATTAAAGAAAGAAAAATCAAAGTAAAAGAAACAGAAGACTTAATTAAATTCCAAAATCTGGAGTAATGAGTACTGGAGCATCTAAAGTAGTACAAGTAAGTAAATACCAAATTGTCTGATAATGTAAGATATAAAGTTAGATGTGGATAAAAATAAAATAAATCTCAATAGATCCACAGTAACTCGAAGTTTGAGCTTCACCGCTGAAATTTGGGATAGTAATAAAGAACTCTGGTATAATAGAATTAACTACCACGAGAGGATCCCTGTGCTCAATTTGTAGGGTGGAAACATAGTAGGAGTGAGTACACCAAAATATACCCAGCAGGTTCAACCAACTGGCTAAGAGAAATCGGACACGTATGTAATACGAAGAATCCTATCACCTACATTGAAAGGGTTAGTACACAATCAAGATATACATAAGGATAACATAATATAGCAATAATAACCAAGAATGCAATTTAAATGTGATGCATCAATGCAATGCATGAGGTGGAATCACGACTATCTCGAGGACCAGTGTATACATCTACTGCGTTAAGGCTACTAGGTAGAACCCATGGGAGTCCCGTTAGACCATATACCAAATCTCTCAAGTGTCACAATATCTCTGCCTTTCAATCTTAGTGTGGTCAAGGAATTTTAAAAGTGGTACAATCTTTCCCTTTCCACCTCAGCATAGGCAAGGAATTTTATAAAAAGGTGGTACAATATCTCAGAAATGTGGTACAGTATCTCAATAGTTGCCACCTCCGCATGGTCAAGGGATGGTACAGATGCAACATGGAGTGAATGATGTCAATGACACAAATCAATGTATAAGGCAACAATATAATAATCTAATGCATAATTAGGGTCAAAAGGAAATGCCAAGATTCACAATTGATACCACAAACCACAACATATCTCAAATTACCACACTTTCATCAATAGCCAAAAATACCAATGATACCGGACTTCACAAGTCCCAAAATATGTACATGATCCCCAACAATATCTCAAATACCACAATACTTTCCAAATGATATCACAGTCTCATATTATCAAAATAATATCCAAGAATATCTCAAATCTCAACAATACATCTCAATTTCTCAACAAGGTCACAATTTACTCAAATTCCAATATAATTGATATCCCATTTCACCCAAATACTACCATATCAATTCAATTACTCATGAAACATCCTACATCTTACAGTTATTACATAATCATATCCAATAAGTCATATGCAGTCCCAAAAAGGTTAGCCAAACCTACCTCAGTGCTGAAACCACACTCGAACTAAGCTTCTTGTAGCTTTAAGCCTCAAAATTGATCTCGAATCAATCAACCGCTATCAAAAATAGATATTGCACGTCAAGTGATGAATTTTGATACCTATATTAGCACGAATTAGACTTAAGGGCAAAATGGTCAAAATTAGAATTAAAATTTGAAGTCCCCATATATGAAAATTGACTCAAAATTAAGATTCTACGCCGAAAAAGGTGTTTGTGGGTGAAAATCCCACTAAAGTCGGTTCAATTTAAGGGAGAAATCAACCTTAAAGTTTCCAAAATATAGACATCAAAACCTAATTTTAAATATATGAAATCATGAAATTCAAGACAAAATCAAGAGAAAAGTGATGGAAATTAACCAATTTGATATTAGAAACACTTACCAAAAGTTTTTCTCAAAATTCCTCTTCAAATATTTCCTAAAAAATCTTGAAATTGATAAATATGGAGGAAAATAAAGTTTTCACAAATTAAAACTGACTCAGGCAAAATTATACTCCGCGAATGCGGACAAGTATCTGCAAACGCGCAAGAGGAGGAATTAATGACCTCTGCGAACGCGGAGTGTCCATAGACAGACCTTTACAAATATAGAGCTTCCATCCGCAAATACGGAGAGGATAAACGGGATGCCTCTGCGAACGCAGCCCCACACCCGCAAACGTGGAGAGCAAAATAACTTGCACAAGATCTAAGATCTACCAGCTATGGAATTTTCTCAAAATGGACCCTCAGGGTCCATTCAAAACTCGAATTACACAAACCAGACATGTATTCACTCCAAAAATAGTGATTCGGACTCAATGAAATTATCAGGATTTGATTTCAAGGTTTTCTCGATACAGTTACCGGTAAAACTCAATTAAACTAATTTAAAACTCAAAATATCAAAACTACCCTCGGAAACTCCAAATATTACAATGAGCTCATTTATAGCGTTAGTTTCACCATCCAGAACTACTGAAACTATCAAAATTTTGATTTGAGCCTTTGAACTCCGAGTGTTTACCAAAGTCAAACTTTGGCTCCAAAAATAATAAAAAATGCAACTTTGGATCCTAAATCTCCGTTTTAACTTCGAATTTAGTTCTGTAACTTTTTCTCGACCAGATTCGACATTTCGGAGCTTATGGAATCAATGGATTTCTGATCTGACACTTGAAATTCAGAATGGTACAAAAATTTACTTTTTCAATAATTTAAGCTTTCAAAAGTGCTAAAACTCATATTTTTCACTTTTAAAACACCAGATCTCAGTTCCAACAATACATATAGTTCAAAATAGGTCTAAAGAAACTTACAAAAGGAAAAAATAGTAATTTTCACAAATAGGCTCAAAATGACCAATAAAGTCATTACAAGGGGAAAAGGATTGGATTTGAGTTGATTGAGAGTTCGATTAAGGCAAGTGAACTTTTAACCTTTTGTTAAGTATAATTAAACCTTGTATTATCCTATGTGTGTGAATTTGGGTTATTCATGGCATGAAATGAGATAAAATTATACTATTATAGGCTATGATTATAGGATTTCTGATTTTTGTACTATCGTTGTGAATCCTTGACTTGTGAAATAATTGTGATTGTGAATACTTGTGAATTATTCAATTTTTTATTGATTTGGCTATTGACTTAAATAAGTGAATCGTAACCTTTTTTGAGTTGATTGAACTTAGTATTTTCGTTCAATGTGAAACTTGGGAGTTAGTGAACTATTCTAGTGAATATGATTTGGGTAATGGTAAGGTAGAAATGATGACATGTATGACTTGAATTATGAGATAATGTCCATTGTTGTTGACTTAGACTTGTGAGATAATATTATGAAATGAGTTTGTGATGCCATTGTTGATAAGTGAAGGTGTTCATAATGTTCTGATTGTTGAACTTTGAATTATATTACAGGGAATTATCTATTGAATCTCCTATGTGAAATGTTGAGCTAAATGCCTATATTGAGATGTTGTTGGAAATTGCAAAACTAATTGCTTGTGAAGTAAGAACTCAAATGATGAATTGTTCTAAGCTATAATGATTAAGGGTAATTGAAAGAGTTGAATTATGTTATATTGTGATTATTATGTATTATGTTAATGATGACTCAAATGTTGAAAGATAATGAATTAATTGATATTGTGAATAAATGATGCAATATGGATATCTTGCCTATTTCTATATACGTGAAGTGGTTATTGTACCATGATAATATATCTTGCTTAATGTTCCATTGATGATGAAAAGTCAAAGAAAAATGGTTCCAGCTAAAGTTGTATTGATATTGAGATTGCAGTAATTTAAGACATATTTTGAGAATTTATGGTTTCGGTTACAACTCTTAGCATTTCTTTCCAATTCTATGACATTTATTCATTGGTATTTCAATATATTGTCATCATTTACATTGAATTGTGACACTTGCATGCATTCATTTCCATGTGGCATTGGTACCGCTTGATATTAGATTTTTCAAGCAGAAAATGAGATACCTTTTAAAATTCTCTTGACCACGGGCAGGTGGCAAGGTTGAGATATCATGACACCCCTTGACCACGGGCAGATGGCAAGGTTGAGTTATTGTGACACCTCTTGACCACGGGAAGGTGGTAAGGTTGAGATATTATGACACCCCTTGACCACAGGCAAAGGACAAGGTTGAGATATTGAAACACCCTTTGACCACGGGCAGGTGGCAAGGTTGAGATACTGTGACACCCCTTTACCACGAGCAAGTGGCAAGGTTGACATGCATCATACTTACTTGACATTGCATCACATTGTTTACATTTCATTGCATTCACTCCATCTCATATCATTCTTTCTTGATATTGTTCTATGTGTTACTTGTGAGTTGTGAATGCTTTGGAACTGATATATCGTTAAGAATGAATTATGTAAAGATTGTGATATATGTTGATAATTTGAGCCTTGTATATTGTGAAAATTTGATTATGTAAATACTGTGAAAACTTATGATATTGATAAACTATTGTACCACTTGACTCTGTAATTCATTTGTGTATTCTGAGATATTATTCTATGATGTGTGTATATATACTGTTATTATGCTAGGAGTTTTCTGAGTGCAAGTGTGTAGTTCGGTAGTATGTAGTTAGTTGGATAGGAATACTTGTGTTCTTTATTACTTTACTCCAGGTTTAGTTCCCATTTGTTGAGTACCGTGTTGTTTGGTGCTCACCCTTTGCTACATTTTTGTAGGTTTTGAGCCCAGTTCCTCCTGATTAGATCTCACTATCGGACCAAGCTTCCGTATTCTTGATAGGTAGCGACTTGTCTCTTCAACTGACCCTCGACTATTCCATGTTATGTTATATTCTATTCGATAACTAGACATTGAGACTTGTATTTTCTTTTAAGTGTTATCATTTAGAGGTTTGTACATGTGACACCATTTCTGGGATGGTTAGTTAGGTTTCTTTACGTATGTTTGCTATTTTAGATTGTTCTATCTTCAGCTTTTATTATTATATTAGAATTTCAGGTTTAGGATGACTCGCCTTAGTGGGGTAGATGAGTGCCGTCACACCCGAATTTCGGATCATTACACACCGTCCATTCAATAATTTACTATACCTTTTCAATATTTGTTGTCACTTTTTGACATTTGCTGTCAATCAGCTATTCTTTTGTTTCTTTTTCATTTAGTTGGTGAGGAGCTAAAAAAAATTTTTTATATATGAGAATTGTTCTTAATGATGCCATCAATAACATCAATGAATACAAGAAAAGCAAACTTACATATATCTTTTTTAATTTTCTCTTGCCAAATAATTTCATATTTGATAAAATGGTGAAATTTGGACACTGCAATATGCAGCAACATAAGATTTTCTTTTCTTAATTTATGCAACAGATTTAACTCTTGGTATGTTTTATTATCAGGCTTCACAGTGATAAAAGACTGATAAAAATTCTTAATATAAAGCAGATCTTTCATTTTTCCAACAAACTAGTATCAAAGTACTAATTTTCAATATCTATATCTTTGAGGAAGCGATCTAAATATATATCTATACTATATTAAAAGTGTGAAGGCCCTTAGAAATTTTGATTGAACTTTTTGCCCTTCATTAAAAGACTTCTCTTTAGATAAAATTGTCTTTTCACCCTTTTTTTCAAAATTA
>JBCEWC010008234.1:0-20263 GCA_038996855.1 Solanum aculeatissimum | reverse complement strand
AAAATCATACATTTCAAGCTCAACAAGATCACCCATAAACACTTTATGCAAAACCGACACGGGATACCCTCTATAAACATTCTGGGTCACAATAGACTCACCCACCAGAGTATACATGGAATAAAGCTCTCTCAAATTTTTGGGGCATACATCAAACTTAGTAGCCAACAAGGGAGTCACAAAAGATAAATTTGCACCCGGATCAAGCAAACCATATACATCAAAATTAAAGACTTTTAACATACCCGTGATGACATCCGGAGCTTCCTCAATATCTTGGCGGGCATGGAGAACATAAAACCGATTGACCCTTGGAGCATCACCAACCGGAGCCTTGGGTGGAACTTGACCACCAGGAGCAACTTGGTACTTTTTCACACCTTTTGGACAATCCGAGATCTTGTGGTCTACACAACCACTCCTATAGCAAGCACCCAAAAGTCTCCTACAATCCCCCACATGGTGTTTTCCACAATGGCCACAAAGAGGAAATCGGGGAGCAACCACAACCGGTGCCCTAGGAGGAGGAACTTTGGTAGCAAATCTCACATTATATCCTTGGCCTTGTTGGGAACGGCCAAACCCACCAATCTTAGCAACTTGGAACTCGCCATCAAGTCGGGCCCTCTTGGCCTCATGCACCCTCTTGTCTTTCATTTTCTCAATGTTCCTTCCATTCCCGAATTGCCCCCATAGCTTGAGTCACAAGCCCCTAAATCCTTAGAGCTTATGTGCTACATGTTTTAGCTTCCGCATTTGCGAACCGATGATGAGTGTAATAATGCTATGATGACTTGATCGAGGGTCTTCGGGTCCTCTTTCACCATGTCACATCTAGGCCCCCTTTCCGGGTCGTGACAACTACAAATTATTTTCCTATGACTGGCCTCAATGGCCATGTATCCCGTAGGCTTCAACAGGTATTGCACATTTTTACATCTTGTGAACTTCTTTTAAGACTTATAGTAGGGATTGAATGGCCCTTTTGTAAAAAAAAGAATTCTGCTATTTACATACCTTTTTCTCTTTCATCAAAATGTTGTATATGTGTACCACACTCCTTAGAATTGTTTTGTCCCCGGAGAAACTACATATTTGATATTGCCTTTAGTGTAAAAGCTAATTCCTTGTGATATTACCTTTACCACACACAGGTTTTTATTCTTTCATTTGCACATTTCTCCTTTTACCATTCATGAAAATGGATCAATGAACTTTTGCTGATATCCGGCCTATTCCCTTAAATCGAAATATTTTCCATGTTTACTATATTCCCTTCCATATTCCTAAAGGACTAATTTCAATTGTGATGAGAATGGAGGCATTGGTGGTGTATTATGTAACTTTTGGAATATTTGATACTAGAATTCCTTCAAACGCTTGTTAAGTACTAACAACATTAACACTGAACTAGAGGCCTTGTTGCAAGGATTAAGGCTTCACCCATAGATGCACTAGAAGTTATAAGCTTGTCAGTTTTTTTGTATTGTAATATAAATGAATGATATTTAGCTGTCTTTCAGTTCAAGTGAGACGTTCTTGGTAGATGATCCAATCCATTGTTTCAAGGGTGCGGCATTTTTCAAGGTGTTGGCTTCGTGCTGCTATTATCTTTTGGATATTTTATGTTGCTGGCTTTGTGGTTGTAATTTTTGTAGTCTACTGCTAAATTTTCTTTTACTTGTGGAAGTGTTTAGTCAGACATGATACAAATAGATTGTAATGGAGATTCAACAGCTTGTCTTCTATAGCCTTTTAAATAATTAGAAATTTACTTTTGCTTGTGGGTGAGTTTGGGTGATGTACTAATGTTTTTCTTGAGATTTTATAAGCTTATATAGCCTTTTAAAATTCAATAGATTTTTCTTTTTTCGTAAAAAGACAAAATAGCTAGTGAGCAACATGTATATATGAGAATTTTAAAAATCTATTGAATTTAAAATCAATACTTTGGATCGGTAATATTCAAAATCAAATCAAGCGATACATATCCCTAGAAAAAAATAATAGAGCCTAATAAATATATCCCAAATTTCCATCTAAACAACATACACAAGATTTACAAATCCTTCGCAACAGAGACATAAAACTATTTGATCTCTTGAAAACATAAAAGTAAAGTTCTTATTTTATATATTAGTTTTTGGTAACGTGTATTGGACGTTATATGCCGCGTTAATTATTTTATGAAATTTATGTATACAAAAATTCTCCAAGGATCTAACAGATTTGAAATACCATCAAACTACACTACTAAAATGTGTTTCATGTCAATATTGTACTTACATTACATAACATAATTTACTACCTTTCATGTTACCTTTCATTTTTAAATTAACTCACTATCATAAACTTTAATTTATGAAGTATTTTATTTCTATCGTTTATATTATTAAAAAGTAACAGGAAGTGAGAAAAATTATAAATAGTGCATGTAAAGAAATATAGAGTGTAGACTGGATGTCAAACAGTATCCACTTACAATCCGTGAATCAAATATCAATATAAAACAAAAATAATGCTCAAGGAAAGAGTAAACCAAGTATTTGAATAAATTGTCTTTACACAAGTGTTCAGTAATATAGAAAATTAAGAAATATTAAGTAGTAGCAAAATTAACATTGTCCTTCAAGAGACAAAACTACTAAATTTGAAACTATATATTATCATTAAACAAGAGATTAATTATTTTTACATGATTAAGATATTAAAATTAACACAAATGTTATAAAAAATTAATACTGAACCAAAATGGCATGGGGTATATATGAACAAGATAAAAATATAAATTTTGTAAATGAAAATAGAACATCAAGTTTCAAGAGGACTTAACATTTAATTGGAGTTAAAGAGTACTAATTTCAACATGGTTATCTTAAATATAAAATAAAGAAGAATGATGATTTCAATCTTCTCAATCATCAAAATTAACAAATTTGCATCATATGCTTGTTTTTTTCTTTGTTCACTAGAAAACAATATCAGCTGCTTCTGATTTTGATACAAAGTAGTTCATTATATTTCATATCAAAGGTTTTCTATGCTGTTTGACAATTTTCCACTTCTTGAAAAATAAATGTGTACAGGTGAAAAAGTCCACATTTATTTACGTTGTTATAGTAGTGTTCAATTCTTACTAGAACCATGAAATTAAAGGACTTCTTACATCTTGGTCTTCGTAGAAACCGTTTCATAGTTACTACCAGTAACATATTTCATAGACTTTCTTAGGGATTTCGTCTGATGAACTTTCATTATTTCTCCATTTTCAGATTCTTAGGGTATGACCTCAACTCTACAACTACATTAGGGCAGCTTTAGTGGGTCTCAGTCTAAGGGCCAGGATAGATATGCCAGACCCCACTAGAGGTTTCAGCCTAGTCGACTGGACCAGGCAGCTTTGCCAGTAGCTAAAGGTAGTCAACCCCATATAGATAATGTTGCTAATTCTTTAATGCAAATATAATGATCGCTAATTCATGATCACTAGTTGGGTAGTTCCACTTATGCATCTTTAATTTCCTTAAGGTGTAGGCAATGATCTTTCCATGTTGCATCAGAACACTACCCAACCCTACACGGAGACATCACAATAAACAACAAAACCATCTGGATCTTTGAGTAATATCAAAATAGGGTTGGAGTAAGACGATCCTTTAATGTTTGAAAACCTTTTTCACATTCATTAGAACTTTGAAGTTTCACCTTTTTTTTGTCACATTTGTTGTCCCCAATAAATCTATGGTTGAGTGGAAATGAAATAATTCGGTGTTCAAGGGTAAGTTCATTTCTTATGTAAAGTCTCAAAAAATGATTTCTAAGGGGTTCATATATCATGTCATTAAGATTAATGATATTAAGTTTGAAGTCCCTACTCTTGAGTCAATTCCTATTGTTAGCGAATTCTTCAATGTCTTTCCCAATGACTTGCCTGGTATTTCTCCCAAAAGAAAAATTGACTTTGGCATTGATCTCTTACTTGATACACAACCTTCTTTCGTACCTCCTTATCTAATGGCTCTGGTGGAATAGAAAGAGTTAAAGGAATAATTGAGGGACTTTCTTGACAAGGGGTTCATAATACCAAATATGTCGCCATGGGATGCTCCTGTATTTTTTCTAAGCAAGAAGGATGGTTCACTTCGAATGTGTGTTGATTATCGTCAATTGAACAAGGTGACCATAAAAAATAAGTATCCACTTTCAAGGATCGATGACCTATTTGACCAACTACAAGGCACAAGGTACTTCTCCAAAATTGGTCTTCATTCTGAGTATCACCAATTGAGGATGAAGGAGAGTGAAATTTCAAATATGGAATTTATATTAGTGTAAGGACCCTCAAGTTAGAATTCCTAAAAATGTAATAAAGTTGGAATGGAAAGGAGCAGGATCTTTCATGAGCCTAATTCATGGCTAGTGGTTCAGTCCACGATTGGCAGACCAGGCTCATGAATAGGGGGCTTCAAAAATTGGAAATCATTTTTTAGTGTCAATGAAATCCACGAGGACCATTTATGGCCCATGGAAGGAAACATGGACTGTAGAATGAGTCATTGAGTGCGTTCACAAATTATGACCTCTAGAAGGAAGCACAAATCTTAGAATGGGTTCCATAAGATGAAGGAAATTTTGAGTTTCTAGAAAGGAAACACAACTAACAAGAAAACCCTTGGTCCTGTCTAGGGTCTGTGGTTTATGATCGTGAATGAGGACCTGAGAAATGAAAATTTTTCTAAGTGTGAAGGAGTTCCACGAGGTGATCCATGACTCGTGGAATAGTTTATGGCCTATGAAATGGTTTAGTGTGTTGGTAGGTCGGTAACAAAACTTTAAAGATTGAAAAAGGAGAACAACTTGGCTTGAATCATGACTCGTGATTCAATCCATGACCCGTAATCGGGGTCTCATGGTTTAGGTTCAGCAAGTTTAATAAAGGGCAATTTAGTCCTTTACACAAACCCTAGACCTAAATTACATTATTTTAATGATTCTCTAGGCCCTTAATCATACCTAAAACCCTTAAGAATTTCCCATTCTTCTCATTCTTCGATTATTCTCAAATATCTAAGGCATTGTTATCTCTAGAAGGCAAGGCAAAAAGGCTAGGGTTTCAAGATTTTTCCTCACAACTTCAAGTTCTTTCTTCGTAAGCTTCAACTAAGGTATGTAAGTTGATTTGTGGGTTATTTTTACCCTTAAAGTCCTTCCTTAAAGATTTTCACCTTTTCTTTAAGTTCTTTAAAATACTACCATGCATGCCAATGATCTAAATGATGATTTCATGATGTATTTTATCTTCAATGTTATCATGTAATGTTTTACTAAGCCTTTCCATGCGTTTTAAGGTGATGACAATGACCCCAATGATTTGGGTTTAAATGATGAGTTGTGGGCTATTCGTGCATGATTTAAATAAGCATATTTTCTGCACGTTCATGCATAACTCTCTTGATCTATGAGTTTTCTAGTAAATGATTGATCCCACTATTTTTAAGATAATGTTTACATAATATGGTGATGATGAATGAGGGAATAGAAGAAAGGTTTTAAGTTAATGTTTTGTCAAGGATATAAGCCTATCAATGATGCCCTTTATGATGGTCCCCAATGTGAAAGGACAATTCTCACTTGGTTGTTCCTAAGATTTTAAACTACTGTTTGACATTGCTATTTATGTTTCTAAGCATCATTATTTGACTAAGTATAAGTTCTAATGTATTCTATGGGATGCCTTAGCATTGAATAAGGCATTGAGGTTGAGTTTGGTAAGGAAACGCTAGAGGAAACATGTTGCCTCATTAAGTATATGCCACCATAGGAGCCACGGTAGACTCTTATTCTCCGTGTTAGAACTAGGACCTAGATTTAGGTCATGACATTTAGAACCTGGTATTGTAATTTGGAATTTTTGTTATGTTATTTGGACTAACACCTTCTCCCGTAGCTTCATGGACTTGATGAATAGGGTGTTCAAATCATATTTGGACATGTTCATGATTGTTTTCATAGATGACATATTGGTCTATTCATGGTATGTGAAGGAGCATGAGGGTCACTTGTAATTATGTTGCGAACATTGAGAGATAAGAAACTCTTTGCGAAGTTTAGCAAGTGTGGATTTTGGTTAAGGAAGGTGGCATTTCTTGTCCACATTGTTTAGGGTGATGGTATTGGGGTAGATTTAAAGAAGATGGTAGTAGTAAGAAATTTTCTTGATCGTTGTCTCCTACCAACATTAGGAGGTTTTTGGGTTTGGTCGAATATTATTACAAGATTTATTGAAGGATTCTATTCCATTTCCTTGTCGCGATTGAACCTAGGGCCTAGTCATGATACGTTGAATGAGGAACCTGAAGGAGCTCCACCTAAGACTCTTGTTCATATCGTAAGAATACATAAGTTAAATAAGCAATTTCATGAGTAAACAAGTGGAAACAAAGTCTTAAAATCAAGTTTAAAAATAAAGTCAAGAACATCCCAATAATGGGATTACATCATCATGTCCAATCATGCCTCTACATAGTTAAATCTTGGCAAGGTCCAGAACATGCTGATATCTCACCCTCAATAAAAGAAAAAATATATAAGGTCTCAACTAAAATGACATAAAGCATGAAATAAAGGCTTGCCGCTGAAGCATGAAAACTCACCAAGTCTTAAAAAGAACAAATTTGAGTCTACCCAGTATAGTGAGCTGTAGGAATGTTGTCGCCCGTCAATACATTGTTGGATGTAGGCGAAGTGTATGTGTTAGTGTGTTGTAATGTACTAAGTATATGGGCATGTAATACATGAAAGAAACATCATAATCAAATAACAATATGTGTAATCATATCAATAGAATTAAAGGAAAAGATATGCTACATGAACAATGCAACTTTAAAATTATGAATGGAAGCATTATAAAACATTTCATAATCTAGTATACATTCATATGTGGAAATAGGACACCGATAATAATATTATGTGTACTATTATATGAAATCTCGATATTACCATTATATTAAAGAATTAACAGTCTACTTGCCATAGTATACTATACCCCACATTGTGAGTTCTACCCCACATTGATGAGTGCTTTACATCCGAGAAAGAGTAGTCTACTTGCCACAGTAGACTATACCCCACATTGTGATATCTAACCCACATCTATTAGTGTCGTATGTGGATCCACTAACTTAATACATTATAGGCACATATCCTCTGGTGGCAACACATAGTTATGAGACAAGAGAATTTATATAATGATCCTTGGGGATAGTTCCCTTCGCTCAAGCCTTATTAGGTTCTAAGTCAAATACCACGGAATACATAACATGAAATAGATATATAATCATCAACATGATTTGTAGTTCATAAAATCTTACTTCCATATCTTGTAATATAGGTATAAAATCAAGTAAATCAATTCATGCCATAAGAATAGTCCATCTAAATAACTTGCATAAAGTGTGGGTATACTCCCCCTTTTATCATCTTGAATAAATATTAGGGCCTTAGGTCACCCTCCTAATCATGATCATAAACACACTCTCATACTTGGAATCTTATTCATGAAAACATAGCTTAACATAAAAATTAAGACAAATATGGGTTCATGGACAATTGAGGTTAAAATCATGAAATTGAATGAAAATTATGTAAGATCAATACAATTGAAATCAAGTTGAATCATAAATAGGAGAACCCATATTAATTTCATAAGTCTTGATCAACATGTGAGTGAAATACCTTGTAAACCAATTTGAAATCAAGAAATTTACGTGAATCAACATAATTCATATATATTGAGTAAATTAATCATTTAATAATCATAATTAAAGCATTTAAAGAGAATTCTTGAAAGCTCATAAAATTCATGCTTGAACATAGAAGAAATGTGAGTTAGGACTTGGGCTCCACAGATAGAATTAGTCAATCAATAAAGCCCTACTTGTTGAAGAAACCCTATAAATTGAGTGATATTGACTTTGAATTTGCGGAGAAACTCTAAGGCCTATCTTACATATAGTGGTGGATTCCTTTAAGAGAAAAACACATAGAAATTTGAGAGAATTTGGGATAGAATGAGTTAGAATGAGAACAAGGATAGTTTTATTAGATTTGGGGTGGTTAGGGTAGTTATTGGGGTCAAAACGACATAGTTTACATCTTAGATGGGTAAGAAATGATCGAAGAACCTCTTATTAAATTTGATCAGACCCAGTCCATGATTTAAATTGTATTGATCTTACATAATTTTCATTCAATTTCATGGTTTTAACCTCAATTGTCCATGAGCCCATATTTGTCTTAATGTTTATTTTAAGCTATGTTTTCATGAAAAATATTCCAAGTATAAGAGTGTGTTTATGATCATGATTAGGAGGGTGACCTAAGACCCTAATGTTTATGCAAGATGATAAGAGGGGGAGAATACCCACACTTTATGCAAGTTATTTAGATAGACTATTCTTATGGCATGAATTGATTTACTTGGTTTTATACCTATATTAAAATCTATGGCAGTAAGATGTTATGAACTAAGAATCATATTGATGATTATATATCTATTGCATATTATGTATTTCATGGCATTTGACTTAGAACCTAATAAGGCTTGAGCGTGGGGGACCATCCCCAAGGGTCATTATATAAATTCTCTTGTCTCATAACTACGTGTTGCCACTAGAGGATTATGTGCCTATAATATATTAGGTTAGTGGATCCACATATGACACTAATAGATATGGGTTAGAAATCACAATGTGGGGAATAGTCTACTGTGGCGAGTAGACTACTCTTTCTCGGATGTAAAACACACATCGATGTGGGGTATAATATACCATGGCAAGTGGACTGTTATTTCTTTAATATAATGATAACATCGAGATTTCATATAATAGTACACATAGTATTATTATCGGTTATTTTCCTATTTCGACATATGTATGTATGCTAGATTATGAAATGCTTTATAATGCTTCCATTCATAATTTTAAAGTTGTTGTGTTCATGTAGCATATCTTATCCTTTAATTCTATTGATATGATAACGCATATTGTTATTTGATTGTGATGTTTCTTTGATGTATTACATGCCTACATACTTATTACAGTACAACACAATAACACATACACTTCGCTTACATAATCCAATAATGTATTGACAAGCGACAACACTCTTACACCTCACTATTCTGGGTAGACTCGAATTTGTTCTTTTTAAGACTTGGTGATTTTCCATGCTTTAGGGAAAAAACTTTATTTCATGCTTTATGTTGTTTTAGTTGAGATCTTATATATTTTTTCTTTTATTGAGGGTGAGATATCAGCATGTTCCGGACCCTGCCAAGGTTTTGTTTTTTCAATTTTTAAGACCCTATGGAGGGTCAGGGGATAAGAAACACCCCCAGGATTTAACATAAATAAATAGCAAGCATAAATGTACATGGAGGGGGACATAAACCTTACCTCCTCCCTAAGATGGTACTCTATGACATGCTTAAGAAGACTAGTCATGAGACCCTAAGAAAAGTAATCAATCTAAAAATATCCTAAGAGAGGACTCCTTTCATTACAAAATTCTAGGAAAGCAATAAACAAGGGAGACTCTCCCCTTACAATATGAACAAAAAGATCCTATTGTCTTACTATTAATCCTACTTCTAACCCGCTGGTTGAGCTACTGGATCAATGAAGGGATCTTCTGTCTTTGAGCTGAGACAACTAGGGTGGTTTCCTCATCCTCTTCAGTTGCTTTCTCCTGAATGACACTATTACCATCTTGTCCATCCTCAGGTGGGCTCTACTGTTTCTTAGCATCAGGTTGGCATCCTGAAAGACCTGAGGGCTAATGATCTGCTAGTTGTACTTTGCAAGAGAGTCTGCAACCTGATTTGCTTCTCTCAGAATATGGTTGCACTTGAATTCCAGTATTTGAACTCTTGAGAGTTCGATTCTATACAGCTCTTTTTAAAGCTTCCACAGAGGAGATATTGTATGGTTTATCCATGAACTCAGAGGTTCAGATTCAACCTCTAGATGGACTTTAGTAGCTCCCATTTGGACACACCATTCCAGTCGTATGGTTGTTGCAAGGGCTTCTGCTTGTTGGTTGGTTCCATGTGCTAAAGGGTGTGCAAAGGAAATAAAAAGGTCTCCTTTATTGTCCCTCAGGACTCCCCCTGCCTCAATACTACCTGGGTTGTTTAAGGCACTACCATTAGTGTTCACTTTGATCCACTGTCCTTCAGGTTTAAGCCATTGTACAGGGGTTATTTTAACCTCCTAGTGGCAATTTTCTACCATGCTGATGAGATCTTTCCAGCCATAAGGCCAATCAATATATGGAAAAGTTGTCCTTAAAGTCATAGCTATATCCCTAGTCACCATATATCGTACCCTGGTTGTGCTGGGGGCTTTACCATCATACTTGGCTGAGCATCTGTTCTTCCACAGATTCCAACGAATGTAGATTGGAGTAGCTTGAATCATTAGCTTGTGGGCTTCATTGTTGTGCTTATTTCCCCACCATTTCCTGATGTTCAACCTTAGGGAACTCACATCCTGGTTAATGCCTAAGTATCTAGCAAAGTAAGCCCAAATTTTCCTAGCAAAGTTCCCATTTAGCAGGATGTGATCTATAGTCTCTTCTCCTGAGTTCACACAGCAATGGCAGTTGGAAGGATCATAACCAAAGCTGACCAGCTTTTCATTGGTGGGTAATTTAGTCCTCAGTGCCCTTCATAACAGGAAGGAGCACTTGAAAGGGATAGCTTTGTGCCATATAAGCTTGTTGATGTTATTCTAATCCCTTTTCTCCCTTACCAGGTCCCAAGCTGAGGATGCAGTGAATTCTCCATTTGGGTTGAGAGTCCAAATTGGTGTGTCCAATATGCCACTGTTGACCTGAATAGGAGTATTAAGAATCTTAACTATGTACTGGATAGGGATTATATCCCTAAGCCTTTCTTAATCCCATTGTCCATTATGCACCAGATCAACCACTTTAATATTGTTAAATCTATGAGTATTGTAACTAAACTGAGCTAGGGGCCCTACCCCCAGCCATTTGTCCCACCAGAATAGGCAGTTGCCAGAATAAACCTTCCATTGGATATGGGGTTCAATCATATGTTTGTTAAACATCATATTCATCCAAATCAGGGAATCCTTTTTGTCTCCTTTCTTAGTTAATGGATTGGCCCTTTGACAGTATTTGTCCTTCAAGAAATCTTCCCAAAGAGAAGTCTTACTCCTGAAGTTCTACCAGTGTTTTACCTGGAAGGCTTGGCAAACATTAGTCAGGTTGCTAAATCCAATACCTCCTTCTAAAAAGGGGAAGCTGAGGCTCTTCCAAGAGGCCCAGTGATATTTCTTCTTTTGGTCAATTCTTCCCCAAAAAAAGTCAGCAGTGAGGCTTTGGATTTGTTTCAAGGTAGTGGAAGGAGGTGAAATGGCAGCCAAAAGATGAATGGGAAGAGATTGGATTATATGCTTGACCAGAGTAGCCTTCCCCCCATAACTCAGAATCTTAGATTGCCAACCTGAGATCCTATTAATGACTTTGGACACCATTTTAGAGAAATAAATAATCCTTTGCCTCCTAATGTACAAGGGGCATCCCAGATAGGTTATGGGGTCCTTCTTTTGTTTGAACCCTGTAATGTCAGTGATCCTTTCACAAGTAGTCTGATCAGTACCAGAAATGACCATGAAATGACTTTTGCTCTTGTTGATCATTTGGCCAGAAATTCTCTCATAGGAGTCCAACACCTTCATGATTAGAGTTAAAGACTCTAAGTTACCAGAGGTGAACAGAATCACATCATATGCAAAGCTGAGGTGATTGATTTGAGGGCCTCTCTTGTTTATATAGAATTCTTGAAAGTTAGGGTGGTTATGAAGTCTATTCAGCATCCTAGACAATACCTCAACCCCTAAAATAAACAGAGCAGGAGAAAGAGGATCACCTTGCTTAAACCCCCAAATGGAGTGGAAGAAGCCACGTCTGGCCTCATTAATAATAATGGAATACCAGTTATTGCTCATTATTCTCCAAGATAGGTCTATAAACTGCTCCCCAAACCCCATTTTCCTCATGACTACACAGATATAAGACCAAGAGGCCGTATCATTGGCTTTAGCCATGTCAAGTTTAATCACCACATTACCCCCTTCCACTGGTTTCTTGTTGTGGTGGATGATCTTTTCTGCCAGCATAATATTTTTAGCTATGTTTCTCCCTTTAATGAAGCGTGACTAATTGCTGGAAATAAGGTTAGGAAGAATAGAGGCCAATCTAGAAGAAAGAATCTTAGAAAAGATCTTACAGATGCAGTTACTCAGAGAAGCTGGCAGGATTACCTATTTTAGGGATAAAAACAATGCAGGAATGGGAATAATACTTGGGGATCTACTGACCACTGAAAAAGGCTTGAATATTTTTCAGCAGGTCTAGCTTAATGATATTCCAACAGGTTTGGTAAAAAATTCCATTAAACCTATCTTGGCCAGCAGCAGAATAGGGGCTCATATCTTGAATCACCTGATGTAGCTCTTCCAGGTCAGGAGAAGCTTGTATTTTGTGGTTTTGGTCTTGAGTAACCATAGTTGGGATGCAATCCAACACTTCCTCATCAATGACCTTATCTTCACCTGTGAAAATCTTCTGGAAGTGATTGACATCTTCATTTGCTATATTATCTTCCTCCTGAATCCTGTTTCCATTCTCATATTGTATGTTATGGATGAGAAGTCTTCTTTTTCTCCTCCTGATCAATGCATGAAAGTACTTGGTATTTGCATCTCCTTCCTTAAACCAATTAAGCTGGGTTTTTTGTCTAAGGATGGACTCTTCCATCTTAAGATACCTGATGTATTCAGCATTGACCTTATGAAGTTAGCTTCTCTTATCATCAAATTTATGACTGATGAAGTCTATCTCAGCCTCCCAGGTTTTTTCTTTAAACATCTTGACCTTATCATGAATGTCCCCAAACTGATCTCTGGACCATTTGCTTAAGGTAGTAGCCAATCTTTTCAACTTTAAGTGGAAAGTCTTCATAGGGCTGGCATTAAGGTCCTTATTCCAGCACTCTCTAACAGTGTCCAAAAAATTGTTCTGATCAATACAGCAGTTGAGAAATTTAAAGTACTTGATTAGGTTAAAGTTTCTGACTTGCATCTCCAATAGAAGGAGGCAATGATCTGATCCCACAGAAGGGAGATGTTTGATACTGGTGTGAGGCATACATTCCAGCCACTTATCATTAACCATACCCCTGTCCAGCCTCTTCCAGATAGTAGCTATAGCTCCTCTCTTATTAGACCAGGTAAAGTTTTGCCCTGAGAAGCCCAGATCTGGAAGTCCACAGTTTTCTATAATCCCAACGAACTCAAGGCTTTTCCTGATGTTATATGTTATGCCCCCCCTTTTTTCTTCAATACTGGTGATAACATTGAAGTACCCAATAATGCACCAGGGAATGTTGTTACTATTTCTAACCAATTGAAGCATTTTATCCCAAAGGGGTATCCTCAAGTGATCTTTACAATTGGCATACACAAAGGTGACTGTTTGTGCAATGTTCAGCTGTTGATGTTTGATCACACAGGTCACCTACTAATCATCAGAATCTATTATCTGACAATCAATGTCCTCATTCCAAAAAATGCAAATTTTCCCATTTGGGATACTAATTCCTTTGTCCATAGCAAGTTGAAGTTTAAGCTTGTCTATCTTATCTGTCTTGGAAAAAGGTTCCAAAATAGTGATCACACCTATCTTGTGGATTTACTTAAGGGCTTTGAGTCTTTCCACTACACCTTAGGTATTTATACCCCTAGCATTCCATGTGATTGTGTTAATCATTGGGATGATCTAGCAGTGAATAGCCTTGTGTTGGGTCTTCCTCCTGTGGTAGACTGAGTAACCTTGCTATTTTTCTTGGTGGTTTTTCTTTGCTGAAGGTTTTGAGGAGACAACCCTTATTGGTCTGGGATTCTTTGAGCTTCAGCATTGTCCCGTAAGTCCTTTGTGGGGCTGAATGTTTGGATTAAGTATTCACATGTCTCTTCTTCCTCACCCTCATTCAAAGGTAGATTGTATTGGTCAAATTCATCCTCTGAGTGTACCACCCGATATTCATCCTCCTTCTCAGGTGTAAACCTAGGGTCTGAATTCAGAGTACAACTAATAGTGCTCAACCCTTGATCAATACTAGGAGGTAGTTTGTTCTCACTTTTCTGGGGGCATTCTCCTTTATCCCCTCCTCCTTTTGTTACACTATCTTTCCTTATTCTGAGGGGTGCTCCAATCTGGCTTTGTTGTTTTTCCATTTTCTTCTTCATAGAATCTCTTCTTTTTTTGTTAAGTTTGTTTCTCTTTGATCCAGTGCCTGTAGAACTGGTGCTAGCAAATAAACCCATCTCCTTAGCCATAGTTCCCATATTTTCCTTATTCAAGGGGCTCATTTCCTCCTGAAGGGACAGCTGGGTAGCAGAGTCCGGGTTTGAATTCTCATCAACTGACCTTCTATTTGCATCTTGGTCTTAGTCCAAACTGTAACATAATCTGTTTCATTGTCCAGGTCAATGTACACATGCCTTGCATTGAAGTGGGCAATTTTGACACCCCCTGGAAGTTGAGTCTGCACTATGAAACTCTTCCTAATTAGCTCCACTTTGGGTGTAGTGCAACTAAATTTGCCAATCAGTGTATATCTATAGCTCTCAGCTAACTTGAGCATGTAGTCTTCCTTGTTAAAGATCACTTCTGGCAGACCTTGTTTAGAGGTGTACTTAGGCTGCACTATCTCTATGTGTCTTTCCTGTTTAGCCATGTTTAACCTCAGTTTAGTGGCGTTCATCATTTTTCCCTTTCCTTTGCTCCTCCTGGGTTCCCAGACTAGGATTTTGAATAGGAGCAATCTGGGGACTAACTCCTTGAGGGATACTGTGACCCTTATGTGGTGCCTTATCAAAATTGCTAGAAACCTTGAGAAAGGTATTGAGTTCAGTAGTACTAATTTTGGAATCCTTGGTATGAAGGTTACGGGATCCCTTTTCCTTTCCTGTGGTTCTAATTGGCGCCACATTGGCAACTTTTCTCAATAGATGAGCTCCTATATCAGGAAGCTCACCCTGTATCAGTAGTATATGATGATGTAATCCCTTTATTGGGATGTTCTTGACTTTATTTTTAAACTTTATTTTAAGACTTTGTTTCCACTTGTTTACTCATTAAATTGCTTATTTACCTTATGTGTGCTTACGATATGAACAAGAGTCTTAGATGGAGCTCCTTCAGGTTCCTCATTCATTGTGTCATGACTAGGCCCTAGGTTCGGTCGTGACAAGGCAATGGAAGAAAATCCTTCAATAAATCTTATAATAATATTCAACCAAACCCAAAAACCTCCTAATGTTGGAAGGAGAAAACGATCAGGAAAATTTCTTACTACCACCATATTCTTTAGATTAACCCTAATACCATAACACTAAAAATGTGGCCAAGAAATGCCACCTCCCTTAACCAAAATCCACACTTGCTAAACTTGGCGAAGAGTTGCTTATCTCTCAATGTTCGCAACATAATTGCAAGTGACCCTCATGCTCCGTCACGCACCATGAATAGACCGATATGTCATATGAAAACAATCATGAACATATCCAAATATGATTTGAACACCCTATTCATCAAGTCCATGAAGCTACGGGAGCAGGTGTTAGTACAAATGACAAAACCAAAAATTCCAAATGACAATACCAGGTTCTAAATATCACGACCCAAACCTAGGTCCTAGTTGTAATATGGAGAATTAGACACCCATAGGCACCTTATCCAAGACATCTTAACATGTCAAGCATTCATAGGTAAAACCTATACATATTGCAAAAATAAAACGGGATAGGGTCTACTAGAAATCATTTGAATAAAAATTAAATATTCCAAGCATATATCATTGTCCAAAACCTTGCCAACTAAACATGAGTCAACGGGAATCGGTGCATGATTTGGTTTTCGTCAAATAGAAAAGATGCTACATTAAGTTAAAAAGTAAAAGTCTCTAGATTTAAAAACAAAAATATACATCAGTCTATATAATACATACAATGAAGAAAAATATGTGGAGACCCAAACTAAGGGTCACCACAACAAACTAGTCTTGAATGCCTATGACTAACCATGAGACAGAGGAGGAGATTCAATCCCTACATAGTGTTATCATGTATGCAAAATATACATTAGTATGTTGAAATATACTAAGTATGTGAGATATAAATGAAAGTATAAATTGTAATACCATCATTCATAATTTAACAACCTCAGCGCATGAAAAGGTAAAATCATCATTTATATGAGCTTAAGCATGCACAAGAAATAACATTTAATATGAAGTAAAAGAAATGCAACATATGAAAATCATGTGATGGAATAGATTCGTCAAATCTCATAATTTGTGAAAATGGACCGTAATCGATATATAAGACCATGCGAGCTACAACACGGAATCAAACATAACCTCCTATGTTGTCATGGGAGTCCACTTGCCAAGTGAAATTCTATCATATAGCATGCATAATCATATAACATAAATGGCCTGCGTGGATCCACTAGCCTAGCCTACCAGGGCTCCTATGGTGGCATATACTTAATGGGGCAATGGGTTGCTTCTAACGTTTCCTTACCAAACTCAACCTCAATGCCTCATTCGGTGCTAACTCATCCCATGGAATACATTAGAACTTATACTTAGTTAAATAATGATACTTAGAAACATAAGTAGCAATGTCAAAGAGTAGCTCAAAAACATAGGAACCACCAATTGAGAATTGTCCTTTCACATTAGGGACCATCATAAACATCATAAAGGGCATCATTGACATTCTTATATCCTTGAAAAAACATTAACTTAAAACCTTTAATCTATGCCCTCATTTATCATCACCATATGATGCAAAAATTATCTTACACATAGTAGGCTCAACCATTTACTAAAAAACTCATAAATCAAGAGAGTCATGCATGAACATGCAGAAAATATGCTTATTTAAATCATGCACTAATAGCCCAAAACTCATTATTTAAATCCTAATCATTGGGGTCATTGTCATCACCTTAAAAATCATGAAAAGGTTTAGTAAAACATTACATGATAACATTGAGGATAAAATACATTATAATACATCATGAAATCATCATTTAGATCATTGGCATGCATGGTAGTATTTTAAGGAACTTAAAGAAAAGGTGAAAAGCTTTAAGAAAGGTCTTTTTGGGTGAAAAGAACCCACAAATTAACTAACATACCTTAGTTGAAGCTTACGAAGAAAGAACTTGAAGTTGTGAGGAAAAATCTTGAAACCCTAGCCTTTTTGGCTTGCCTTCTAGAGATAACAATGCCTTAGATATTTGAGAATGATCGAAGAATGAGAAGAATGGGAAATCCTTAAGGGTTTTAGGTATGATTAAGGGCCTAGAGAATCATAAAAATAATGTACTTTAGGTCTAGGATTTGTGAAAAGGACTAAATTTCCGTTCATTAAACTTGCTGAACCCAAACCATGAGACCTTAATTACGGGTCATGGATTGAATCATGAGTCATAATTCAGGACCTCATTCACGATCACAAACCACGGACCCTAAACAGGACAAAGGGTTGTCTTGTTGGCTGTGTTTTCTTTCTAGAAACTCAAAATTTCCTTCATCTTATGGAACCCACTCAACGATCCATTCTACTATTTATGCCTCCTTCCACTTGCCATAATTCATGAACCCATTCAACGACTCATTCTACAGTCCATGCTTCCTTCCATGGGCCATAAATGGTCCTCGAGGATTCTTTTGACAATAAAACAAATTCCAAATTTTGAAGCCCCCAATTCATGAGCTTGGTTTGCCAATCGTGGACTGAACCACTAGCCATGAACTAGGCTCATGAAAGACCCTGCCCCTTTCCATTCAAACTTTATTACATTTTTAGGACTTCTAAATTGAGGGTCCTTACACTAATATAAATTTCATATTTGAAATTTCACTCTCCTTCATCCTCAATTGGTGATACTCAGAATGAAGACCAATTTTGGAGAAGTAGCTTGTACCTTGTAGTTGGTCAAATAGGTCATCGATCCTTGGAAGTGGATACTTATTTTTTATGGTCACCTTGTTCAATTGACGATAATCAACACACATTCGAAGTGAACCATCCTTCTTGTTAGAAATAATACAGGAGCATCCCATGGCGACATATCTGGCCTTATGAACCCCTTGTAAAAAATGTCCCTCATATATTCCTTTAACTCTTTCAATTCCACCAGAGCCATTAGATAAGGAGGTACGAAAGTAGGTTGTGTATCAAGTAGGAGATCAATGCCAAAGTAAAATTTTCTTTTGGGAGAAATACCAGGCAAGTCATTGGGAAAGACATTGAAGAATTCACTAACAATAGGAATTGAGTCAAGAGTAGGGACTTCAGACTTAATATCATTAATCTTAATGACATGATATATGAACCCCTTAGAAATCATTTTTTGAGACTTTACATAAGAAATGAACTTACCCTTGTACACCGAATTATTTCGTTTCCACTCAAACATAGATTTATTCGGGACTGCAAATTTGACAAAAAAAAGGTGAAACTTCAAAGGTCTAATGAATGTGAGAAAGGTTTTAAAACTTTAAAGGATCGTCTTACTCCAATCCTATTTTGATATTGCTCAAAGATCCAGATGATTTTGTTGTTTATTGTGATGTCTCTTTGCGGGTTGGGTAGTGTTCTGATGCAACATGGGAAGATCATTGCCTACACCTCAAGGAAATTAAAGATGCATAAGTGGAACTTCCCAACTAATGATCTTGAATTGGCGATCATTTTATTTGCATTGAAGAATTAGCAACATTATCTATATGGGGTTGACTACCCTTAGCTACTGGAAAAGCTGCCTGGTCCAGTCGACTAGGCTGATCCTAATGGTACCTATCATACTGAAACCTCTAGTGGGGTCTGCCATATCTATCCTGGCCCTTAGACTGAGACCCACTAAAAGTTCCCTAATGTAGTCGTAGAGTTGAGGTCATAACCTAAGAATCAGAAAGTGGAGAAATAATGAAAGTTCATCAGACGAAATCCCTAAGAAAGTCTATGAAATGTGTCACTGGTAGTAACTATGAAGGGGTTTCTACGAATACCAAGATGTAAGATGTCCCTTAATTTCATGGTTCTAGTAAAAATTGAACACTACTATAATAAGGTAAATAAATGTGGACTTTTCATCTGTACGCATTTATTTTTCTCATAATATTTTTCATTGGTTATTCTGTACATATATTTATTCTTATTGTTTTTGTGGATGAGCTATTTTTTTATACAGAGATTTAATTTGTTAGTATTCAAGAAGTGGAAAATTGTCAAACCGCATAGACAACCTTTGATATGAAATATAATGAACTACTTTGTATCAAAATAAGAAGCAGCTTATATTATTTTCTAGTGAACAAAGAAAAAAACAAGCATATGATGCAAATTTTTTAATTTTGATGATTGAGAATATTGAAATCATCATTCTTCTTTATTTTATATTTAAGATAACAATGTTGAAATTAGTACTCTTTAACTCCAATTAAATGTTAAGTCCTCTTGAAACTTGATGTTCTATTTTCATTTACAAAATTTATATTTTTATATTTTTCATATATACCCCATGCCATTTTGGTTCAGTATTAAATTTTAATAACATTTATGTCAATTTTAATATCTCAATCATGTCAAAATAAAGATAATTTATTCAAATACTTGGTTTACTCTTTCTTTGAGCATTATTTTTGTTTTATATTGATATTTAATTCACATATTGTAAGTGGATACCGTTTGAAATGGTTTAATGTAAATTTTATTTATTAACCTTTAATTTAATTTATGTTTGTAGATACATCCAGTCTTGTAACAACCCAAATATTTTTGAAAATCTACTTATGGTTGAAATTCTATGATTTTCTACAAGCCATGATTGAGTTTTGGTAGCCACGGGTTGAGTTTAAGTTGCCAAATGCAAATTGGGTTAGAAAGTGGCCTAGAGGGACAGTTTTGACAGTCACTTTCAAATAGACATAACTTTTGATGTGGAATGAACCATGTGAGATACCACATATCCAATTGAAGCTCTTTGGGTTAGATTTGCAACAAAATTGGTTTCACTCGATTTGGATATCGGATGAGGGAGATATGGCCCAAACAGTGAGACTGTCTAAAATTCGGAAGCCATTGGAGATAGGCTC